>JAHKKF010517730.1:36973-60173 GCA_019740295.1 Labeo calbasu | reverse complement strand
TTTGTATATAAATATATATACACACACACACACAAAGTATATAAATACTAAATACTGTATATATATATATATATATATATACAGACACATACATACACACTGTACATACAAATATTAAATACTAAGATGTAAAATACTATTGTAATTAATATTAATTAATATTACTAATAATTCATATTAATATAGTGTAAAACACTATATTACTATAATAATATAAAATACTATTTAATAATAAAATACTATTTAATACTATTTAATAATTTACTTATCTAATTAATATTAATTAACATGGCTAACAATTTGGATTAATATTATTATCTTTATAAATACTAAACTATTAAATACTAAAATAATGTAAAAGACTGTTATAATTAATATTAATATTACTAATAATGAATTACTAATAATTAATATTAATATTATTATCTTTCTATGTATATAGATGCTATTACAATTCTAAATACTAAAACAATACAATTATAATACTAACAATCGTAATATAACAATAATAGAAATATAACTCCTTGCACTAATACTTTTTTTATATAATTTGTGAATGTAATATTTAAAGGGCCTGTTATGAACTAACTGATTTCCATTAGGCCTATACATAAAATTGTTAATTTCAATTCAAATAATAAATATGTATGCATTCATTCTTTCTATTTTTATTCTCCTTTTCCTTATAATTGCCTTATTTGAAAAATGTGTATTACTTTCATGTTTGAAACTCAGCAATACAATTATGACCAGAAACAAAACACACATACCCTAACTTTTATAGAGAAAAACTGCTTTTTTTATTAACGTATCCATAGAATAATGTTCACATGTTCACATGTGCTGAGAAAATAGGATTAAACTGGTCAAAGCTCTAATACACATTTAAAAATAGACATGCATTTATGGGTATGAGAAATGAATTAATGAATAATCTCTAAATTATAGTGTATCCCAACTATTCAGGCATGACACAATTCGTTTTTAAGTAGCACTGGGTGTGGGACTGCACTGCACAAAACAGACCATTATAAACTATGCGATGTAGACAAAAAATTAATCGTGTGTATTGGCTACAGGACAAAAACAATGAATACGTGAGGAACAGCTGACAAATACAAAAAAGAGAAGGGTTTATTTCATTATTTTCTGCTGTGGCCGACTTAGTATACAAAAAAAGAGAAAAGAAAACACTGGCTGCAGATGCGCTACTAATAATGACTTGTGGCTGTGTGGTAAGACATGGGAGGAGCTTCAGGAGAATCAACTTTTTCAGCTTTTGAGGCGTGCGCTATATTGATTCTTCTCCAAAATTGAGAGTGAAGGTGAATCTGAGGCGTCCTCTCCGCATAATGGTGCTTTCCAGAAGCAGCAATGATTTTTACGAAGCTTTCTGGTGATTAAGGCTTTTCATTTCCAGCAATTTACGTGAAGGAGAATGGATTATGTGCGCGCGCGCTCCCATCAGCATGACAAGAATCGAGTTGAGAGCGCGCACGACAGACAAATGACAATTTTAGTCATTATGTTGGTTTTTGTCGCGCTTCTTCCATACGCGCTCACAGCACGTAAGTACAATTTCAGATGTATTTGAAGCAAAGCCATTTGAGATGATGTCTACAAACTTCATGTTCATTTAAAGGTCTTGTTTGAGCTGTTTATGTTTTCATATTCACCTCAACTCACGTTTATGTCAATTTAGAGGTCAATTTCAAATGTATTTGAAGTTTACTTTGAGGTAAAGTTGATTGAAAAGATGTCTACAAACGTTATCTTCATTTAAAGCTGTTGTTGAGGTGTTTGTATTTTCATTTTCACCTTAACTCACGTTTATGTCAATTAGGAGGTTAATTTGAAATGTGTTTTAAGTTTACTTTGAAGTAAAGTTATTTGAGAAGACGTTTACAAACTTCACTTTCTTTTAAAGGTCTTGTTGGGGGTGTTTATGTTTTAATTTTTACCTCAACTCACATTTAAGTCAATTTAAAGGTCAGTTTCAAATGTATTTGAAGTTTACTGTGAAGTAAAGTTATTTGAGAAGATGTTTACAAACTTCATCTTCATTTAAAGGTCCTTTTTTGGTTTTCGTTTTTACCTCAACTCAAGTTTATGTTAATTTAGGGGTCAATTTCAAATGTATTTGAAGTTTACTCTGAAGTAAAGTTATTTAAGAAGATGTTTACAAACTTCAAGTTGATTTAAAAGTCTTGTTTGAGGTTTTTTTGTTTTCATTTTCACCTTAACTCACATTTACGTCAATTAAGAGGTCAATTTCAAATATATGTGAAGTTTACTTTGAAGTAACGTTATTTGAGAAGATGTCTACAAACTTCCTCTCATTTAAAGGTCATTTTGGAGGTGTTTACGTTTTTATTTTCATCTCAACTTACTTTTATGTCAATTTAGAGCTCAGATTTAAATGTATTTGAAGTTTACTTTGAAGTAAAGCCATTTGAGAAGTTGTAGACAAACTTCATCTTCATTTAAAGGTCTTGTTGTAGGTGTTTATGTTTTCATTTTCACCTCAACTCATGTTATGTCAATTTAGAGCTCAATTGCTAATGTATTTGACGTTAACCTTAAAGTAAAGTTATTTGAGATGTTTACAAACTTCATGTTCATTTAAAGGTCTTTTTAGACATGTTTAATTTTCACGTCCACTCGCATGTATGTCTATTTACAGGTCAATTTCAAATGTTTTCGCAGCTTACTTTGAAGTAAAGTTATTTGAGAAGATGTTTACAAACCTCATGTTCATTTACAGGTCTTTTTGGAGGTGTTTATGTTTTCCATTTCACCTCAACTCATCTTTATGCCAATTTAGAGGTCATATTCGTCTTAGTTTACTGTAAAATTCAATAGTTAAGAAAAATGTATTATCTAATTTTAGCTGTGGTAACATGTATTAGCAATGACTTTCATCAAAAAGGAAAAAAAACAACGACAGAAATGTTTTGAACACATCTCTTACTGTTAAACGTGACCTTATAATCATTTACAGCACAAATATTCACTTGAATTTGCAAGAAACCAATGTAAATTAAAGTAAATGTGTGTAGATGCTATATTAAGATTTAAATGGATAACTGTGCATTAAACAAAGGTAAAGAAGGGTTTTGTTATCCTCAAAATTAGCTCGTCCTCCAGTGCAATATTTTATGAAACAGTTACTACATGATAAAATTATTAAGGACACAAATTTAATTTATGTTAAAAAAGCAGTTTCATTAATTTACGCATCCTTCCGCTAGAAGATATAGTCCGTTATAAAACAACGTTGCTATGCACAAAAAAGGTAACACTTTACAATATGGTGTCATTTGTTAACATTAATTAAAGTATTTACTAACATGAATGAACAACGAACAATACATTTATTACATTTATTAACATTCGCTAGAAGAGATGAAAACTGTGTACATAATTGTTCATTCACCAATTTCATTGGTCAGTCTTTCCAAACAATGCTAAAGGAGTAAAAGTGTCCAACAAGTCAGTACAGTATTCGGTCTTGTTTCCAAACTCTTCAGTGTTCCTTAGTGTCCACTGGCATATGTTAAAAAGCTTGTCCAACTCCCACCAGGAGCAGAAATGATCTGGATCAACACTCGGTTTCCCTGAAGGCCAGTTGTGGCTCTTCAAATCTAGCCATCTTTCCCTCTGAACATTTGTCTTAAACATGAATAAATATGAGCTCTGCGGACACACAAGACGAATATTTACAAGATGGAAAACCACTTAAGTTGCTGAAATATGACCTTGTTTGACCTTGTCCAACTGCGGTCATAAATCGAGTTGTAAAATTGCTGGAATCATAAAGTCTCCTCTTCTTCTGACCCCCAGATTTGGCTGTCATATCCCCTCAGGATCCAGTGCTCCACATCGGCTCGAACTTGACTGCAGTGTGCACCATTAGCACCGAGCTGGAAATCACAGCTAGATCCTTGTACTGGACGCTGAACGGAAGACGCTTGGCGAGAAACACTTATAAAGTCCTGAGCCCGACCGAATCCAGTGTCACACTTCATCAACTCAATGGCTCCTTGCAGCGGTCAGGAGACAACCTGGTTTGCCACCGAAGTAACGGAGAAGTGTTGGCCGGATCGTGTCTTTATGTTGGATGTGAGTTTGTGAACAATTCCAGATTGTTTTTTAGCATATGTTATTGAATATTCATGCCATCCTCTTAATTTGACACGTAGCGTCCCCTGAGAAACCTGTCAATTTGACATGCTGGTCACGAAACACCAAGGATCTCAGCTGCAGATGGAGTCCGGGAAGTCAAGGAGAGACGTTCATCAACACCAAATACATCCTCAAGTACAAGCTAAAGTAAGACTTTGACACCTTTATACTTTATACCAACAAGAATTCCTTTTAATATGGAGCTCTTTCATTTTAGATGGTATGGTAAAGAGAAAGACTGTGAGGACTATACTGGACAGTCGTATACGTGCTACGTTCCTCGCGACCTTGCCATTTTTACGCCGTATGAAGTCTGGGTGGAGGCGTCCAATCAGCTCGGCTCTGCCATTTCTGATGTCATCACCTTAGACATTTTAGATGTAGGTAAGTAAGATTAAAGTATGCTAGTTTGGTGGAAGATTGGGTGTTGAGATCAAGGTGACTTGGGATAATGCCACGCTTACTAACTCGCACATAAATGCACAAAAACATCTGAACGTCTCGCATATGGTGCACACACACTGGTCTGTGAGAATAGATTTTTACAGACTGTAAAAACACTTTCCAAGAGCTGAAACGTTTCCAAAAGGCAAGTCGTGAAAATAGTACTTTAGAGGTCAACGGGCAGCTGAAAGTCTGTTGGCAATTGGTTAACATTTTAAATCAAATGACTTATTTGACATACCAATGCATTAATGGAATTAATCACAATTACGTTATATCCATCAATCTGCGCTATTTGCTGAGAAAAGCAAATATATTACATTACTACATCTTCAAGGCCTCATTTCCTCGTCTTCTGAAACAATAAGCTCTGGAATTCTCCATGATTGGCTTTGCCCTAAAGGCAAGCTTGATTAAAAAACGTAGCAGTGGAGCACGTCCATTTCAAACAACAGCGGAAACGCGAGATTGCCGTAGAAACTGCAAAATATCATCTAGTTAATGAGCGCCGATGAAGGTTTATTGGGAGATTCAATTACAAGCAGCTAGTGTTTGAAGTAAATGAAAGAATAGTTTAACGATTACCAACTTTATTGAGTTTAATCATGAGCTCTAAAAACTTTATTTGTAGTGTTTGATGATGTGAAATATTCTATTCAGTAACTACAGATCCGCCTCTTGATGTCCTTGTGAGCCGCGTTGGAGATCTGGAAGATCAGTTAAGTGTGCGTTGGGGCAGTCCTCCTGCCCTGAAGGACTACCTGTTTCAGGCCAAGTATCAGATACGATACCGTGTGGAGGAGAGCGACGAATGGAAGGTATGGCTGGAATGGTTTAGTCCAGGGGTGTCCAAATCCTGCTCTTTGAGGGCCAACATTCTGCAGTGTTTTTAGTAAAGTTTTGGTAGTCTTGAAGAACTTGATTAGCTGGTTCAGGTGTGTTTAACTGGTGTTGGAGCTAAACAGTCTTAAAGGATTAGTTTCATTCCAGAATTAAAATTTCCTGATAATTTGCTCACCTCCATGTTGTCCAAGATGTTCATATCTGTCTTTCTTCAGTTGAAAGAAGTTAAGGTTTTTGAGGAAAACATTCCAGGATTTTTCTCCATATAGTGGACTTCAATGGGAACCAATGGCTTGAAGGTCCAAATTGCAGTTTCAATGCAGCTTCAAAATACTCTAAACGACCCCAGCCAAGGAATAAGTGTCTTACTTTTTAACCACAAATGCTCATCTTGCACTAGCTATGCGTCCACGACTTCACACATTACGTAATCATGTTGGAAGTCATGTGCGGTTAGTTTTTCGTCTGTGTATTTTGGTTCAAAAAGGTAGGGTAGGGTGAAGAACTACATCTCATTTTCTCCTCCAACTTCAAAATTATCCAACATCGTTGTTTTAGCTTCTTTATAAATGGACTTTCTTTGCACGTTCCCTTTGTAAACACTGGGTCGTTGCTTCTGCCTGTAACATCATGCATGACCTTTCCAAAATAACTAGGTAATGCATGAGGTCAAACTAGTGCAAGATGAGCATTTGTGGTTAGAAAGTATATACATTTTTATTTTTTCAGAAAATGATTGATGGTTTCGCTAGATAAGACCCTTATTCCTTGGCTGGGATCATGTAGAGCCCTTTAAAGCTGCACTGAAACTGCAATTTGGACCTTCAACCCATTGATCCTCAATGAAGTCCACTATATGAAGAAAAATCCTGGATTGTTTTCCTCAAAAAACTTCATTTGTTTTCGACCGAAGAAGGAAAGACATGAACATCCTGGATGACATGGGTAAGAAAATGATCAAGAAATGTTAATTCTGGAGTGAACTAATCCTTTAAAAATAAAGGTTCCAAAAGGTGGTCTTCACAGTGCTCACAGAAGAACCAATTTGGGTTTTCAAAGAACCTTTCAGAGAACATTTCTTAAAGAACTATTTTCTTAGTTCCCTCTGAAAAAGAAAAGTTCTTTATTGGTATCGATGGTTCCATGAAGAACATTTAACATCCACGGAATTTTTCCACTCCACAAAAGTTTTTCTTTTTTCGTTAGATTTTTAAAATGTTCTTCGTTAGATGTTTTAATGTTCTTAAAATGGTTCTTTTAAGAAGTTTTCACTGAAAGTTTTTTTGGAAAACCAAAAAGGAGTCTTCAGTGACCTTCACTAGATGTTAAAGTCTCTTCATGGAACCATACTCTCTTAAAAATAAAGGGTGCTTTAAAAGGTTCTTCACAGCGATGGTTTAAAGAACCATCTCTTTCTTGCCTTTTTATAATCTGAAGAACCTTTTTTCGCCACAAAGAACCTTTTGTAAAACTGAAAGGTTCTTCAGATGTTAAAGGTTCTTTATGGAACCATTTAAACAAAGAAAAGTTCTTCTATGGCATCGTGAAGCACCTTTATTTTCAAGAGTGTAGATACCAATAAAGAACCTTTATTTTTAAGAGTACGGAGCAGGAGTTGACACACCTGGTTTAGTCCAAAAAAAAAAAAAATTTAACAAGGGTGTCCAGTCCTGCTCCTGGAGGACCACCATCTAGCCAAGTTTAGCTCCAGTCCTAATTAACCACACCACAACTTGGGTATACTGGAGCTAAACTCTGAAGGAAAGTGGCCCTCTAGTAGCAAAATTGGACACTGCCAAATTAAAGGGACAGTTCACCCCAAAAATGAACATTCTGTTATTGTTTAAAAAGATGTGTGTGATCCTACATATGTTTCTTTGTTCTGTGGAACACAAAATGAAATTTTCAAAGAATCTCCTGGGCATCTCTCTAATCCCAAAATGATGTCCTGCTTCATAAAGGTAGTCCATATGACTTGTGCACGATATTTGAAGTCCTTTGAAGACATATGATCCATTTAATACAAGACTAATCCAGTTTTCACATTCAACTCACTGATGCAAGGATCCAGGAGTTAACATCTCACCGGAGGGGAAGATTATCAGATATAATTTCACTTGGAATATAGTGCACTAGTCCTATGGACGACTAGTATGATGTTGCTCCAAAGGTTTGTTGGTAAAAATAGGACAGAGTTTACATTTTTGGGTGAACAGCTTTGCCCAATATAATGTCTGGTGCACATACTTCTTAGTTGTTATTTTCTATTTCCCATGAGGTGATAGATGATGCTGGGAACCAGACGTCTTGTCGGTTAGCGGGTCTCAGGGCTGGTACAGTGTATTTCGTCCAGGTACGCTGCAACCCGATTGGCATCTACGGCTCGAAGAAAGCAGGTATTTGGAGCGACTGGAGCCACTCGACTGCTGCGTCGACACCTGGCATTGGTGAGTTACAACAAAACATAATAATGCAAAGTCCCTTTACTTCACATTAGGCTTCTGCGTCACAAGCTAATTAGATTCAAACCATATGTAAACATCAAGCTACTTGATAGAGATCTCTCACAAGTAGATTCAAAAGACTTCAGCAAAATGTCAGAGTGCTTTAGGGGACAATTGATGAATTCTTTGGGCTTTTCTTAGACTGATAAATTAAAAAAGTCTTTAGTGCATGTTCAGATTAAAGGGGCGGTCGACCTGAAACTTAGTGGAAACAGATTCGGTTCATAAGAATGATGTGTTACATGTCTTGCATTAAAGAGAGGATGTTATTAAGCTCTGTTTTATGCCAAACAATATGAGTTATGGCAAGTCTGAGCTCCCCTTCCTGCATTCTGTGTTTAATGCTTTGGAGCTCATTAGCAGAGAGCTGGTAAATAGCCTATTATTTCATGGGTATGTGCACATCGCTCAGGGCAACACTGTGCAATCAACAGCATTTAAGCAACTGTCGTCAACTGGGGTTGAATTTAACAAATGTCTCACAAATGCATTTATCTGATGGTTTGCATGTAAAATATGTAGACACTAATTTAAAAAAAAAGCAAATAATGGATACTGCATAGAGCTGGTTGAAATACTCAGTACTGAAGAATCATGATATATTTGGGAAGAATTTGCTTTTGCAACTGACTGAAAATGTGTTTAAGTACTAAAATAACAGACTAAAGCTGGATAGAATTTTTAAAAACAAAAAGTAATCAAATGACAGCACCAAATGTCTAAAAAAAGTAATATATAAATGTTATAATATATAACATTTTAATGATATATAGTTAATAAAAAAAACTGTTCCAAACGTAGCAATTTACTTGCATCATTAGTTAAAAATGTTGCATTTTTCACATCAGGAATCATCCGATTATCGGCAAAGATAATTTTTAAGTTAATCGGTATCGGTCATTTTCAAAAAACGATTTGCCGACGAGGTAATTTAAAGGCATTTAAAGAAAGTTTTTGTCAGAGCCCTTGTTTTACTTAATTTTCATATATATATCGGTTTAAAATATCAGTTATCGGTCTACTTGATCTGTAAATATCTGCATCGGCCCTGAAAAACACATATCGGTCGACCCCTAATATTGTAAAAAATTCATTTATATTAAAAATATAAACATTTTTCAAAAAGAGTCGACAGAATAAATATTAAGGTTAAGGATTCACCAATATAAAAATTCAGGCTGTTACCGATTAAAATGATCATTTTTAATTAAATTTTAATTATAAAGTAAAAAGAAAACTAAAAATAATAAATAAATAAAATAAAAATTAATTATTAAAATGTTAATAAAAACTTTAATAATATATAAATATAAATATAATAATATACAATTAATATAAAAAACTGTTCCAGACGTAACTATTCATCTGCGTCATCAGTCAAAAAATGTGTCATTTTTCATATATTACATATAATATGTTGAAATAAAAATGTATGTAGGTAAACTTTTTTTTTTATATATTGGTGCATATAGATGAGGGGTCGACTGATTATGGGCCTGGCCGATTATCGCCACCAATATTATCGGCATTTTTGTGTTTATTGGTATCTGTCATTTTCAAAACCGATTTGCCGATAAAATAATTTAAAAGTATTTAAAGGAAGATTTGACCAGAGCCCTTGTTTTTCTTCATTTTGACAATTTTTATTTTTACACCAGACATATATATCGGTTATCGCTCTACTTGACCAGTAAATATCTGTATTGGCATCGGCCCTGACAAACATATCGGTAAACCCTTAATATAGATAAAAAATTATTTATATATAAAATATAAACTTTCTTGTTATATTGATGCATATAGATTATATTTTATAAAATATTTAATATTTAAAAAAAAAAAAAAAAAATTTTTGTTCTATTGGTGCATATAGATTAGGGGTTGACCAATTATGTGCCTGACCGATTATCGGCGCCAATATTAAGCATGTTTATGATAATCGTATCGGCCGTTCTCAAAACCAATTTGCCGATTAAAATAATTTAAAATCATTTAAAGAAGGTTTTTGTCAGAGCTCTTGTTATTCTTAATTTTTACATTAATTTTCATTTTTACACCAGTCATATATATCAATTAAAAATTTTGGTTATCGGCCTACTTGATCTGAAATAATTGGTTTTGGCATCAGCCCTGAAAAACACTTATTGATCGACCCCTAATATAGATAAAAATACATTTTTATTAAAAAAATGTTTATATAGATTAGGGGTTGACCGTTTATGGGCCTGGCTGGTTATCGGTGCAGATATTAAACATTAATTTCCTGCTAAATATATATAAATCTGTTAAAGAAGTTTTTCCAGAGCCATTTTTTTTCCATAGTTTTGGTATTAATTTTCATTACACCACGTTGGTATAAAATATCGGTTATCGGAATCTGTCCTGAAAAACATGTATCAGTCAACATCTATAACAAATAAAAATGTATTTATATATAAAAAAATATTCACCAATATAAAAATACAGGCTGTTGCCAATAAAATGATAATTATTTTCTTTTTATGGCCGATAACTGAAAACTGATATTAAAATTCTGTCGTTTTTTCGAATTAAATTCATATTAAAACACTAAAATCTAAAACAATTAAGTGAATTTATATTCATTATAATGCAAGTGATAACAGATAACATATCTGATATATCATGCATCCTATTTTGAATACTGATTTTTATAATCCCCAGTCCTAGTACATATACTATATGTATTTTAAGATTGAATTTGCCACCAATATTTACAGTTATGATTTATGTAATTTCTCACCCAATATATATTACAATAACGTCATTTCCCCAACAGACAGGTCACATATTGGCACGTGCGATTCGAAGCCCAGCGAGCACAACTCGACGCTACGAAAGGAGCTCAAGCAGTTTTTCGGCTGGATGCGCAAACACTCTTACGGCTGTACGGACGTCAGTATCAAACTCTACGACCAATGGCGCGTCTGGCTGCAGAAAGCCCAGAAAACGCACGACCAGGTCAGTAAGGACAAAGCTTACCTCCTTATGCGCCACATATCAAGACAATACTGTTGGCACACATGATATAGGGCCGTGCGGTTTTATGTGACCCACAAAAAAGAGAATCAAAAGATCTGTTTATTCTTTTGATCAATACGCTCACATTTGATTGCGTTTCCTAATAGCGAAGCATCATATAATCTTCAGACGTTACCACAACAGAGAGGGAACGGCCAGTCAAAGTAATCAGCCGGAATGCTAATAAATTCCTTTTAGGTTAGACTGCGCGGCAAAGCTTCAGCTGCGATCCAAGCGAGCCCGAGAAGTCTTGTGTGGCGTTCTCGAACGCTAACCGACATCCGCTGCACGCTCTCTGAACCGATTCAGTGGTTACTGTTGCTTTGGCACTGACGACTGCTGGGAAACTTAGGTCGCTTCATTAGTCACACTGTCCTTTGAAGAACACGATGTAACTGCCACAAGAATGGCTGGTACCAATTACGCTTCTCTGTCCCCATATATCAACTCATCACATTCACTTGTAAATGCCATTGTCTTGCCTTTCAGGTACTACAAAGCGGTAAATCATAGTGAAACTCTAAAGAAGGCTTGGGAGAGTTTGCGGGGGCCTGCGACGACAAGGGTTTTATCACTCTCCAGTGCTTGGGACTTTCATTTGGATGAGCCAAGACTCTCTGAAGGAATCCGCAAGGAGCCTGTCGTTTGGCGACATGATCTACTGTTTGCCTCCTGCTGTAGTCCCCATTCCAAGGAAGCGCTTTTGTCTCAGACATGTTATTTATAAGGGCATTAAAACATAAAGAAAGACTAAAGAAAGACATTACATGAGAGGGCATGCAATGTTCAAAAAAAAAAAGGAGATAATGGCAGACGTTCTCATTCTTATTGAGCTTTCATCATAAAAGGACCTTTGCAACTCAATAAGTCATATGATTTTTTTTTTTTTTGTGCGACTAAGAATAGTTCACCCAAAAATGAAAATTACGCCATGATTTACTCAAGCAATCCTTGGTGTATATGACTTTCTTAGCTTTATAATGGCAGTGAATGGCTGTTGAGATTTTGAAGTTCAATAAAGTCCATGCAGCCATTATAAAAAGTACTCCACACAGCTCTGGGGGGTTAATACAGGTCTTCTGAAGTGAGTCGAAGCATTTGTTTAAGAAAAATGTTCATATTTAAAACTGTAATCTCTAGCTTTCGCTAACTGTTTTAGGTGAACTATCCCACTATCCCCTATTAAGTCATTGTTCACTGAAAAACATGACATCTACCCTAAATCTAGTTCATAAGAGAACTCGCAATGTTATAAATGAATGAAACTTACCTGAACGATTCGTTCATGAATCTTGACTTAAATTGAAAAATTGTTCCTTACACAAAACTATCATATTGCTTTGGAAGAATAATATTTTAATTTTATTAAAAATGCTGAACTTTCATCCAAAAAAGGACATTTACAGCTCACTGACATTAAAGGAGAAAGCTTCCAGAACAAAAATTGACAGATAATGTACTCACCCCTTGCCATCCAAGATGTTCATGTCTTTCTTCAGAAGTAAAGAAATTGTTTTTTAAGGAAAACATTTCAGGATTTTTCTCCATATAATGGACTGATATGGTGCCCCGAGTTTGAACTTCCAAAATGCAGTTTAAATGCAGCTTCAAACGATCCCAGCTGAGGAAGAAGGGTCTTATCTAACGTAACGTCAGTTATTTTCATAAAAAGAATACAATTTATATACTTTTTAATGTCAAACGCTCGTCTTGTCTTGCTCTCCCTGAACTGTTTTTTTCCGGTTCATGACAGTTAGGGAATGTCGAAAAATTCCTATCTCATGTACCCTCTCAACTTCAAAATCATCCTATATCACTTGTTTACCTTTTTTGTTAAGGGTGTTTGATCTTCTTTGCATGTTCACTTTGCATAGACTGGATCAGAACTTCTGCAGCGATGTAGGATGATTTTGAAATGATTTTTGAAGTTGAGTGAGAAAATACAATTGGAGTTTTTCGACATACCCTAACTGTCTTGAACCAGAATACACAGAGTTCAGGGAGAGAAAGAGAAGACGAGCGTTTGAGATTAAAAAGTATTTAAATTGTATTCTTTTCATGAAAATAACCGATCGTTTTGCTAGATAAGACCCTTCTTCCTCGGTTGGGATCATTTACAGCCACATTTGAGATCGTTTGAAACCACATTTAAACTGCATTTTGGGGCACCATTGCAGTCCATTATATGGAGAAAAATCCTGAAATGTTTCCCTCTAAAAAACAATTTCTTTATGACTGAAGAAAGAAAGACATGAACATCTTGGATGACAAGGGGGTGAGTACATTATGTGTAAATTTTTGTTCTGGAAGTGAACTTCTCCTTTAAGAGAAGAAACAAGTGAATTGAAAATGGCCAGAGTTGGGGAAAATTACTTTTGAAAGTAATGCATCACAATATTGCGTTACTCCATAAAAGAGTAACTACACTCTAAAAAATGCTGGGTTAAAAACAACCCAACTTGGGTTATTTGGCAATCCAGCAAATCCCACATGCTGGGTTATTTTGACCCAGTAGGCTGGGTTAAATGTTTTTACCTGGGTTGTCTTATTTAAGTCAACTATTGTTTAAAATCACACACAGAATTATAGTGACAACAGAAATAATCAAAAGAAGAGCATTTATTATTAAGCAAGAACACCCGCTAACAAAAATATAACACAAATTGAATTTATTTGCATGAATACAGCATAGTTTACAATATTACATACCATTAAACTTAATAAAAAATGTAACATTTACAAGTAGAATTTTAATTTAAGTGTATTCAACCATTCTTGTAATCAGTTTTCACCAAAACAGCTGACTGACATTTCGTCCTTGTGTTTTGCATAATATAATTTACAGCACAGTAAAGATTTTATAAATGAAATAAAATGTATACAAACCTTTATTTCCCTGAAGTAGTGCAAGCCCGGCGCTGAAAACCGCTTTCTTCTGTACGGGACCCAAAAAGCCAGCGCTCTTACTGAAACTCAGCAGCTGGGTTGTTTCGATGGAGACAGGCTCAACCCAGCGGTTCGGTAGAAAAAAATAGTTCCCAGCATTAAAAATGCCCCAGCATCTTTGTTACAGAAAAACTACCTACCAAACACCTTGATAAAAATTTTTTATTTTTTTTTTTTTTTACAAACAAACTAAGAAAATGACCCAACAGGCTAAAAAAATAACCCAGCATTTTTAAGAGTGTAACTGCGATACTTAGTTACCTTTTATGGAAAGTAATGCCAAGCTCCAAAATGAACAAAACCATTGTAAAATAAGCATAAAATTAATCTATTTGGCACTACACTTCCAAAAAAGTTTATGAGAGAATTAGCAATGCTATAAATGAATCGTTCTTTTGTGCTACATCTTCTGAATGAATCAGCTGATCCAGTTTGCAAAACCTATTGGAATGATTTGTTCATAAATCTTGAGTTGAATTGTTCTAGTGATCTAGTGAATAATTGTTTCATACACAAAACTATCATATGGCTTCAGAAGATTTGGAATGTTTTATTAATATTATTAAAAAGGAGATAATCGGAGACTTTCTCACTCTCACTGACCTTTACAACATGCTGACATTCGAAGACACAACGAGTAGATTAAAAATGACAGAAACTGACAGATTTTGTGAATAAAATTGAATGTATTCACTAAAAGAGAGAATTCAGAAGCAACAAAATAAGATATTTGTTCTTAAAGCGATAGTTCACTAATAATGTGAATGAGAACTGGGGCCAATAATAATTTTAACTGTTCAGATGTTGTATGATAGTTTTGCGACAAACAGATCGAAGCTTGAGCCATTATTCACTGAAAACCATGAGAGTTCATGAGAGAATTAGTGATGTTCTGAACGAATCCAGATCTTTTGAATGAATCAGCTGATGCAGTCAATGATTCATTCTCAAATCTTGAGTTCATTTAGCTAAATGATCCAATCCTCCTTGCACAAAAGTATCATGTGGCTTCAGAAGACTGAATATAGTCACATGGACCACTTTAAGGTCCTTTTGTGTCCATTTCGAACCTTACACATGAGAAATAAACTCAGGTTTGGAATGAAATGACAGGGAGTGAATAATGGCAATTTTTTATTTCAGTGTACTGTCTCTTTAATTGGCAAACGCACAAGTTTAAATTGGTATTCGGAAGGCAATTTGCAATTTGTTTGTCCTCTTTGTTCAAAAACATGTAAATACTGTATCATTATGTAAAAATAGTTTTGTCTGTATAAATGTCTTCAAAATATTTAAGGAATGTTCATATATTTTGTAACACAGTAGCCTTTGCCGAATATTATTATGCATATAATAATCAGAATGAACAGATTTATGCTTTAAATAAATAAACATTGTGTTGGTTTCGCAAACAAAACATCATAAGCTATTCTGGATGTATACAAAATAACTGCTGTAAATAAAAGATGCCAAACTCTGTTTAACAAAAATATGCATTGCAAAGTCTGCGTCAGCTGCAATGCACTCTGTCTATACAACGCCCGAGACAGCGATCGATACCTCAGATGACTCTTCATTAGAAAGGAAAGTTCATGGAGGATCTGAATCCATCTCTGTCTCCTGAGACGAACTGAATCTCACTCCGGCTCCTCTGAGTCATACTTGAAGTCTTGAAGAATCTCACTCAGAGTGGCTGTATTCTTTATGATACTGACAGAGATGAAGAGAAACAGAAAGAGTTTTTTCAATCGGACGTTTAGAAGAACAATCCACCTTATTTTCCCCATAAGAGTGGATGCGGCCATTTGTACATTTTATGGGTCTGGCTTCCAGTTTCATTCACGTCCAGCTATTTTTAGCTGTACAAAACAGCTCGTTTTGCTGCTTGATATTGCAAATAGGTGTGTCTTAACATATTAATTCAACGTATTATCTTAATTATGAACACACTGGTTTGTAGTGCAAACAGTTTTACCGTTTACTGCACAAAGTTATTCTTTTTGTTATTTCCCTGTAGCAGATAATGAACCGGAAGTCTCGCCCATAGGCTAACTTCCACGTTAAAAAATAAAGTGAATAGGTTTTAGTCATTAACCTGATATGCGTATAGTGATAAATATAGTGCTGTCAAATCGATTAATCGTGATTAATCGTATCCAAAATAAAAGTTTGTGCTTACATGACATATGTCTGTGTGTGCTTAAATATATACACCCTAAATATATCCTAAATTGTACGTACATGTATGCATGTAGAAATATGTGTAAAATATATTTATATATGATATAAATCATATAAAAATATGAATACATGTATATGTGTAAATAATTCTTAAATATATATGTGCATATTTATATATACATACATATATTATGTAAACTCAAACTTTTATTTTGGATGCGATTAATCACGATTAATTGATTTGACAGCACTAATATAGAGCGTAATTTATAAATACATTCTATTTTTATAATTACTTATATTAACATTTAAATTATATTCTGTATAAAAGTAAAGAATTATAGTGATACAATACATTATATATACATTTTTATATATATACACACACACACACACATATATATATATATATATATATATATATATATAAACTAATTAAAATAAATTACAAATGAGCAAATTAATATTAAAAATTATTTTAAGATTAATTAAATTTACTTGCCACTGTCAGAGGTTTAGGTTAAAAAACTTTTTATTAAGTAATAAACTTTTTGTCACTAATATGCAAGAAAGGGCTAAAAAATATAAAGGATAATTAAAAACAATTTTATAATTAATTCTAACACTATTATTTCAAATTATATAAATATAATTAATAATTTAAATAACTGATTATAAAAGTATATTTTACACTTTTATTTACATTTTATATTTCACACATATTTACGATTAAGATTATGATTAAAATTATAATACCAAACAAGTACAAATCAATATTATATACAAAATAATTAAATATAAGTTAATTAAAAAATGCAAAACTACATATACATAGTTGCACTTACTCCTGTTTGATCTCACGGACTACCTCTTGAAAATCCTCATCTTCTGGGTGATCGTGGGCATTTTGTTTGGCCAACTGTAACTGTGCTGTCTGCAAAGTTGCAAATATAGAAAAACATTAAGAATACAGTAAGCGATTCCAGAACAGATACATTTGGTTCAGTACCGTTGAACTATGCATTATTATTTTACAAGCTAATTTACGTTATGCAGGTCTGAAATGAGTAACCAATCACCTTCCTAACTAAATGTGACCCTGGACCACAAAACCAGTCATGAGGGTCAGTTTTTTTAATCTAAGATTACATCATCTGAAAGCTGAATAAATAAGCTTTCCTTTGATGTTTGGTTTGTTAGGACAGAACAATATTTGGCAGAGAACTATACAACTACAAAATATGTTCATGGAACATGATCTTTACTTAATATCCTAATGATTTTTGCATGAAAGAAAAATAAATTATTTTGACCCATGCAATGTATTGTTGGCTATTGCTACAAATATACCCGCGCTACTTATGACTGGTTTTGTGGTCCAGTTCACAAATATGCTCGAGAGTGCACATCCTACCATTCCTATAAAATATCCTGATGACCCGGCGCACTGCCCGAAATACTGTATCCTACTACTGTATACTGTATTTCCATATTCAACCGGAGTTACACAATATGGGAATAAAAGCTAATTAGAATTATTTATTTCTCAGAATAACTGTGTACAGTGCATACTGCGTGTCGTGTTAGCCAAACATTTTTAAAAACAATACAGTGCCCACCAGCTCTAGTTTCTCCTTCTCTTTAATCTGCAGTTTGTCAATGTGTTCGGAGAGGTCGGGCCGGTCGAAGTCTTTATGCAGTTTCTCTTTAATCTCCAGAACCTCTTTGGAAATGCCGCAGAATGCTTTTGTTATCTCATGTACCAGCTGTTTGTAGTGCTCGAAGTCATAGTGGGGCCCCGTCCTTAAGTATGCCTCATGACCCCTGAGAAAAACGACAAGAGCATTACCTCAAATAACCCCTGACAGATAGATAGATAGATAGATAGATAGATAGATAGATAGATAGATAGCAAGAAAGATAAAAATAAACTGACTCCTCAAATAGCTTGTATGCCTCCACACGCTCAGCTTGAAGTACGTAAAATCTTCTGACCAAGTTTTTGAAATCTGTAGGTTCCTTTAAAATAATTGAACATAGAATAGACAGGTGTCACAAATATTAAAAAGACGTGACTCTTTATATATATATATATATATATATATATATATATATATAAACTGTATATATAAATATATAAATAATATTTAAACTGTACTCTAAATAATACCATTGTAAAAGTCAAAACCATGGTTATATATTGTTAGTGATACAATAACAATGTATTTATGTACGATTTAGTATATTTTCTTAATGTGTAACTTCATTCCTATTAATTTATGTATACCCTTCCGAAAATTAACCATGGTTTTACTGTAGTAAAATTGTAGTAACCATGTTTTTTGGCGCATTGATTACAAACACCATGGTTAAACTATGGTTAGTGTAGCAAGACCATGGTTAATTTGTGGTTACCATGGTTTAACTATAGTAACTATGGTTTTTGTTTGTTTTATTTTTTTTTTGTAAAACCATGGTTAATTTTCGTAAGGGTATGTACAGTATGTGTTTCTGTATAGACTAGCGATAGCAAATTCGCGACGTTGTATACATTTCTTGTCATTTACTATTCATACATATGCTTATATTATACAAGCTGAGTATTCAAAAATAACTTACCATGTTGCTGAAACTGTGCTTTCGGTATTTTCGTAGCTTGGCTGATAAATCTACTAACCAGCAACATGTGTAGCGTTTCGTATAGTCACGCTGTTGCACTCACTTCCTGTTTGGGTTTGCGTAATACGACGTCATTTGACGTCACCTCAATGCTTTTGTACTGGCACAAAACTCAAATAACGTCTTCCATTTTTACGTATTATGCTTTGTGACTTAGCAAATAAAGGCATAATTTCTTGAACATATATATATACACCAGTGAAACGCTTTTGATGAGTTAGATTTTTTAAAGAAGTCTCTTCAGCTTACTAAGCCTGAATTTATTTGATTCAAAGTAGGGCCTACAACAAAAACAGTAAAAATGTGAAATATTTTTCTATTTAAAATAACTGTTTTCTATTTGAATATATTATAAAATGTAATTTATTCCTGTGATTTCAAAGCTGAATGTTTATCATTATTACACCAGATCCTTCAGAAATCATTCTAATATTCTGATTTGCTGTTTAAAAATGTATTATTATTATGATTTATTCAAATTATTATTATTATTATTATTATGTTGAAAACAGCTGAGTGGATTTTTTCAGGTTTCTTTGATGAATAGAAAGTCCAGAAGAACAGTATTGATCTAAAATAGAAATCTTATGTAATATTATAAACGTCTTTATCATCACTTTTGATTAAAGCACCCTTGATAAATAAAAGTATTAATTTCTGTAATTTCTTTCCCATAAAACGGACAAACAAACAATTAAATAAATGAATAAATAAATAAAAAAATATACTGACTCTACGTTTTTTAATGGTATAGTGTATAATGTTACAAAAGCTTTTTTTTTAGATAAATGCTGATCTTTGGATCTTTCTATTCATCAAAGAATCCTGAAAAAAATTACTTAAATGTTTTAAATATTGATAACAACAAGAACAACAGTAATAATAATAATAATAATAATAATAAATGTTTCTTAAACAGCAAATCAGCATATTAAAATGATTTCTGAAGGATCATGCCACTCTGAAGACTCGAGTAATGATACTGAAAATTCAGCGTTGATCACAGGAATAAATTACATATTAAAATATTTTCAAATTGAAAGCATTTTAAATAGTAAAAATATCTATATTACTGTTTTTGTAGTTTGGATCAAATAAATGCAGGCTTGGTAAACAAAAGAGACTTCTTAAAAATATTAAATATCTTACTGTTCAAAAACTTTTGACTGTAATCTATTTTTCTCAATAATGAAGCAATACAGGTATATTAACGTAGATGCCGTTTTTAATACATTCATTATCAGAAAAAAATCTTTTATCAAAAAGA
The DNA here is from genome assembly GCA_019740295.1 of Labeo calbasu. Taxonomy (NCBI): domain Eukaryota; kingdom Metazoa; phylum Chordata; class Actinopteri; order Cypriniformes; family Cyprinidae; genus Labeo; species Labeo calbasu. The sequence goes on along the minus strand of JAHKKF010517730.1, from coordinate 40,085 downwards.
TATTTTATGAACGCTATTAAATGTTTCATGCTAAAGTACCACTAGGTGGCGCCAATGCTCTTTATTATGCAAAAACCTTACCGTGTTTAAGTTCCACATCAAACTGAATTCGCGTCAGGTTGAAGTTTTTAAGCCATATTTTTAGTATGTAAAAAACGACTCAGTTAAATGATATTCAGGTTAAATAATTATAAATTAATTATATTTATCACATGCATTATACGAATGCACGTCCATAAACATTAAACGACCAACACGTATTTTTAGTCCCATTCAACCGGACCTGTAAAGCTTCCAGGCGGCGTTGCAGGGACAGTGCAGTCTTGTCTCTACTAGCTCAGAGGGGCTCTGTTAGACTTGTTCTGACACACCACTGAATGAGACAAAAGCCTGGAGAGTTCAAAGGGGCAAAAGCAGACTGCCCCGGTTACATTACAGACTGTGGACCTCAGCTCACTGGATTTGATGTGCATTAAATACCGTGCTACACAAGGGGTGGGGTGGATGGAGATAAGTTTTAATGCTGAAATATGAGCAATCGGAACTAAGGCCGATAAATAAGGCACGCCAAGAGGGATTGTCTTTACGTGTGGAGAGGAGTTCAAAAAATCTGTTGCACGGACGCAACATTGGCAATTGGGATTAAAAACGCAGCACGCTGCACCGGGGGCTTGTGCTTTCCCCTCGTGGATACTTGAGTTTGCACTCGAGGTTGTAACAATATTTGTGGAATACAAACCGGAGAGGCTCAACACAAAACAAACGAGGGACAAAATGAGAGGGTTACATGTGCACCACAACTCTTGGACTCTGTGGACTGTGTTCATGTGTGTAGTGAGTGGAGTTCATTCACAAGAAAGACAGTAAGTATGTTTGTAGCGCTGTTTTATGAATGATACCGAACCGCTTTTTCATTTCAAGCGTGAATGTTTTGATAAGACTTCAGTCAGGTGATAACGGCATCCTCGTTTTGCGCGCCTGAGGAAATGTTTTCTTATGCAACAACAAATAAACTCAGCAGCACAGCTGTTGATGTGTGGGTGTTACTAACGAATAACATTACAAAAATGTTCATGGTGACTATAATTGCTACCAAAAGTCACCGCGTTTACTGGAGTAACACACCGTGGTTAACTTATTTGGGATCCTCTTCAAAGAGGTTTTCATCGCATCCGTAGTGTCTGTTATTTTGAAAGTAGAAAGTACAGATATCATGGTACAAGGGTGGTACAGCTGACATTGTTATGAACAAACTCCCAAGTGATGTCCCAAGCGTAACAGGTCATTGTTACGCTTCATAAATTGCAAGCATTTGAAGTTTATGTCATTGTCTTAGTCACAGATTTCCCACTGTTATTATGATCAAGAAGTTAATTGCTCCATTTTTCAGCTTTGATGCTGCAGGAATGAGCTAAGTGTATAAAACCCAATTTATTCTCCACATGTTCTTCAGAAAACCCTTAAAGGGATAGTTCACCCAAAAATTCTGTCATAAATTCTGTCACAAATCCGTCATCTTACGAACACACATTAACGTATTTTTGATGAAATTCAAGAGCTTTCTGCATAGACAGCAACGGAACTGACACGTTCAAGGCCTAGAAAGGTAGTAAGGACATCATTAAAATAGTCCATGTGAGGTCAGTGGTTCAACCTTAATTTTATGAAGTTACGAGAATACTTTATGTGTGCAAACAAACAAAAATAACAACTAAAATCACTTTATGCAACAATGCGTCATGGTACTGTCGTGAATGTGCGTCGAAGACTGACACGGAAGAATTTAATGTCCTTACTACCTTTCTGGTCTTGAATGTGGCAGAAAGCTCTCGGATTTCATCAAAAATATGTTGTGTTTCAAAGATGAACAAAGGTCTTACGTGTTTGGAATGACATGATGGTGAGTAATTAATGACAGAAATTTCAGAAAGTTTACTTTCTCAATGTTAAATTAAAAGACTGGTGATACCTATTAAGGTTCTCCACTGATTCTTTTAACAAAGAATATTTTTCTTATCAAAATCCGTTTTAACTGTAAAGTTCTACTTGGTTCTTTGGAGAAAGTTATTGACGTTACATTGATGACTATGATATTGCCAAGTAGGTTTTTCATCATTTATATTAATGCTGGAACCTGAATTCTTTAATTATCCCTTTAAATACACCTATATCGAACAATAAGTTGACAAGAACATTGTTCAGACCCCATAAAGATGGGTTGACAGGAATGTTGTTGAGTTATTTGACCCACAAACCCCAGAAGTCCATGAATTTCATACTAGGGCTGGGCAGAGCTCTGTGCCAGTGTCCGTACCTGTTACATGTGGTTGTGCCAAGTATTTCGCGCACCAGAGAAAGAGGTCAATAACCAGCTTGCCCTCTCCGACAAAGAGCTACATTCTCTTGAGTCGGCCAGTAGTTGTTCTTTCTTTCAACAAGATAGTGCTATCATGTAAACACTGAATAGTTCTATGCCCACCGCACACATGAGTATTCTAAGATAGGGAGGTGAGGATCAAATGCAGTCAATTCCACCTAGATGCCTTGGAAGGGATTTTCTCATGCCCTCAGACTTAAATTGCCTCTGGCCTCACTGAACCGTAATGCCAACCACCTGATATCTCACACTCAGGCATGCTATTAAACTCAAGGACATGGAGCTGCCCAGGTTTATTTGGGCATGTGATGGGTCAGAGAATCACCTTCCAAATTTTTCTCATCATTTAAGGTCACTGGAACCAAATTTGTTACTGGATTTGTCTAAGCAGTCTAGACAAGTTAGATTCCAAAGAGGTGAAAAGCATTTAGAGAATTAGGTTGGTGTTGGTTAATTGTGTAACAACATTGTCCTAACCTTTGTCTTGACGTGTTTGAGAAAGTCTTATTAGGTTTAATTGCATTGACCTTCAAAATGAGGTTTTATGCAGCACTGTCTCTTTCTTCTAAGAGTAAAGGCTAAACACACCAAACATTTCAAGGAACACTTTATTTCTTTTGAAAATAGGCTCATTGTCCAACTTCCCTGGAGTTGAACAGTTCAGTTTTACCGTTTTTGAATCCATTCAGCCGATCTCTGGGTCTGGTGGTAGCACTTTTAGCATAGCTTAGCATA
>JAHKKF010517730.1:0-36923 GCA_019740295.1 Labeo calbasu | reverse complement strand
ACTTGACTCTTCTGTAGTTACATCGTGTACTAAGACTGACGGAAAATGAAAAGTTGCGATTTTCTAGGCTGATATGGCTAGGAACTATACTCTCATTCTGACGTAATAATAATTAGGGAACTTTGCTGCCGTACCATGGGTGCAGCAGGCGCAATGATATTACGCAGCACCTGGAAGTGACCGGCACTAAGTTTGTGTAGATGCAGAGTTGCAGCCAGCAGAGTTAACGGCTGTGTAATATCATTGCGCTTCCTGCACCCATGGTACGGCAGCAAAGTTCCTTGATTATTACGCTGGATTGAGAGTATAGTTCCTAGTCATATCGACCCTGAAAAATCACAACTTTTCTTTTTTTTCTGTTTTTGTGCACAATGTAACCACAGATGAGTAAAGATTTAAATAGGAAAAATATCTAAACTCTTTGGTCATTTTTGAGCGAGATGCAAATGGTCTAATCAGATTCAATGAACTATGCTAAGCTATGCTAAAAGTGCTACCGCCAGACCCGGAGATCGGCTGAATGGATTTAAAAACGGTAAAACTCAACTGTTTAATTATAGGGGAGTTGGAAAATGAGCCTATTTTCAAAAAAAATGGAGTGTTCCTTTAAACGAATGGTCTAAACCAGTGGTTCTCAACCCCAGTCCTCGGGGGCCCACTGCTCTGCACATTTTGTATGTTTCTGAATCTGACACACTTAGACTCAGAGAGTTCATGGATCTTTCTCCTAACGAGCTGATGATCTGAATCAGGTGCGTTAAATGAGGGAGACATACAAACTACATGCAGTAGGCACCGAGGACTGGAGTTGAGAACCACTGGTTTAGACTCTGCAAAGATCGAAACTAATATTTGTCAATTTGAACTAAAATCAAAATGACTCTAGTACTGTAGGTGGCACTCTCTGCAATGTGCCTCATTCATGAAACCTTCCTGAAATCTCACCTTCGGTTTTACAAACACTTCATATACATCAGATATGATAGTTAAACATTTGTATGTTAATGAATTCCAATTATTTGTAAATAGTGTGTGCATGCACACTTATTCACAATTAGCATAATTCCCCGCCTGTGAATTACAATGCAAAAAGACTAATAGGCCAAATGCCTAATAATAAATATTCAATTAACGTGCTTGCGCATATTTAGACAGCTGAAAAAACGCCAGGCGCTATTCTGAAAATGGCCAGTTGGTGGCGCTTGAGAACACTTATGGTTGGTCAGTCCTGGTGGTGAATATTCACCTTACACCCTAACTGACTAATTGTTTCGAGATCAATCCCAAAAGGTTCCACCATTCTCCCAACACCCAACATGCTCAACAACAAGTCTCAAAACACTTATCAGATGTTCAAACACAAACTGGTATTTGTTTTGTGTTTTCCCAAGTGGTAAGGTTGGGCACCCTTGTTTGTTTGATTTGCGTGCCCTATGATGTGAGATTCAGACGTACGCTCTAGACAAAACAATGTGTTAGCGTAATTGGTACCTGGAGTCTTGTGATGTAAACACACACAGCTGTTGCTCTGTATTCCCGTCCTTTGATTCACAGGGGTTACCTGATTGCCGCACCATCTGTGTTCCGCGCCGGCATGGAAGAGGCCGTGAGTGTGACCATCTTCAATGCGGTAGAGGACACACGAGTACAGCTGCAGCTCAGCGTTAAGGGCGAGATTGTGGCTCATAGTCACGGCACTGTACGAGGTGATGATTATGTTGGGTACTTGCTTAAACTTAGATTGCCCTTTATTTCCACTATAAATTACCTGTCATTTCTTTTTCCATTTCAGATAAAGGCACCATCAAAATAAAGGTGAGCCAATCATAAGACAGTTTTAGCCCGTAGTCTTTAAAATAGCAGTTTGCACTGAGCACGATAGGACTTTTATGCCTAAAAACCACAATATTCCCAGGTGCCGTCAGATCTCAGAGGCCAGGCACATCTGAAGGTTTGGGGGAACCGTCAACTCAATGAGGGTGGCTACATCTTCCACAACCACACTACTGTGACGGTGGACAGCAAAGGCACAACTGTTTTCATCCAGACCGACAAGCCCGTCTATAAGCCCCGGCAGAAAGGTCTCTCTCCTTTCACCAAACGGGAATGGGTTGCTGATAATGCTAACTATAATGCTAAATGTCTCAATGCTGTTGATATTGGCCATGTTCAGTTTACTAGCTTGCTACATATAAAATGCAATAATGTGCAACATGTCAGCTGTCATCTGAGTATTCTATGCATGCTATTTTAAAATTAGCCAATGTATCAAGAATAACTTTGCGAAAGAAGCAAGTTGAAATTTAATTCATTACCCTTTTTTTTTTTTATCTCCCCTCTAGTTCTTATAAATGTATATGCTGTCACACCAGACCTAAGGCCAACCAGTGAAAAGGTGAAGTCCTGAAATTACATGCTAAACTGTTAAATGATTCTTTGTATTACAGTAGCATTGTCCATTTTAGCATTAGCAGTGTTTATTTAGTGTTTAAAAGCTTGTCTTGCAAATATTTTTAGAAGGCGCAAAAGATAGCTTAGCTGTATTACCCTTATACACAAACATCTCTCATTGATTTGAATCTTAAAGGGAGTTAAATTAGCTGAACTATATAGTTTTTCATCCTCATCCCTCTAATTATTTCTTTGTTTTGTTTTACAGATTGAAGCTTACATAGTGGTGAGTGGATGCTGTGGGGTGGACACTTCTCTGGTTGGGAAGCATGGTTGGAGTGTTTCTTTCCCAGCAGGGTCCATGTTGCACAGCTATATGGCTTGACAACTGGTCGCCGGTGTTGGGTTCGACCCTAGAGCAGACGCTAGCGGGCGACTAGGGAGATAAAAGAGAGCGAGTCTTCCTGGGGCGTTGCCCCCCACTGCTCTGTGCTTAGCTTCCATCTCTTTCCCACATGCTGCTTGGTCTTTGAAGCATCTCTGGGGCAAACACTGTTGCTCAGTTCCAGAAAATTCTTCTGAAAGCTGTGCAAATGGCCAAAGGGGGACCAGAAAAAATGTTTGCTATGTATGCAATGTTTCATGTTTATGTTAGTTTGGCACCGTCGGCCTCTGGCTCTCGCTGGAGGAAGTGTCAGTCGGGGTGTGTGTAGTTTTGCCCTGATTGACTGGCTCCTGGAGTGTTGGGCCTTTAAGTCAGGGCGAGGTCAGTTTGTTTGAAAGCATCATTGGATTTGAAACATGTTTGCTTAAGCTTGAATCTTTGTCCCATTTTTACGAGTGTAAAGTGGCCTCTGGATTTAAGGCAAGCAAATAAGCAAGAATGTGACTATTTTTACCACATACTGTTTGAGATTACCACTTTGTTTACCTAGGACCCCAGAGGATCCCGCATAGTCCACTGGAAAGATCTAAAGTCTGTTTGTTGTGGTAAGAATTGTTACTGTTGTGTTCCTTTGACTCTAATCAGGCTTTTGTATACTGTAATAATGTTGCATTCATTGCATAATCACCACTGTACAACTTTTGGCTCTATCAGGAATTGTCAATATGAGCTTTCCACTATCAGACCAACCGGTCTTTGGCGAATGGTTAGTCTTTGTGGAGATGCAAGGCCACACGTACAACAAGTCCTTCGAAGTGCAAAAGTATGGTAAGGAGTGGTTATGCTTTTTAAAGAACTGATTCAAATATTTGTAACCACACAATATAGTAAATCATCTCTAGAAGATGGAATATTAGTAACACTTTCTGAAACAAGAATTCATAATATGTTGTTATTTCAAGAACTTAGGTTTTCAAAACAAAGGACATTAGTTTTTGGCATATTGTGAAATAATTGTTGACTAAAACGTCCATTTCAGTTTGAGTATAATGGACCGAAACCAATGAATATGATTGATTTTTGGTCTGTTTGAACAGTCATGCCCAGGTTTGAGCTCATCATTGAGCCCCCTCCCTATATTCGAGACCTCAATTCATGTGAACAGGTCACAATCAAAGCAAGGTAAGAGGACAAAAACCTGCCTTACACCTTAGGCAAGTTGTTTTACAATAACCTCTGATTTCACAGTCACCCTGCTTTATTCCAGGTACACCTTTGGAAAGCCAGTGTCGGGCAAATTAACAGTTAATATGACAGTCAATGGAGTAGGCTACTACAGACATGAAGTTGGCCACTCGGTGGTGAAATCAATGGAGGTGAGTGCATGATAAAGCATTTCTCTGCTGAAAAAAACAGCATATGCTCTGCTATTTTCTCCTTGAAGTTCTTGAACTTGTTCAACCAGGAAACTTCTGTAGTTGATCATCTTAACCAGCAAAGTTTTGCTAGGATGGCTGTACTGGTCTACTAGGGCTCTATCCCAAATGCCAGCCTCACCCTTTGCAGTCCTCCTTTAATTCCACACTTGTGTAGACTGTCGAGAAGTAGTCCACTGTCTAGACCAGCGCAAGCTCATTGAACACTGCTGGCATGTGGTATATCCACAAAGGTGTACTCCATAGCCACTCCAAGTCCACATCAAGAGTGTCATTTTGGACAGGGACAAGGTAGACCAGTACACGTCCAAGCTAGTATTTCGGCTTATTAGCACACTTTAACCTTGTTATAAGTGGCAACTCTCTGCAACAAGTTTCTTTTCTTCCGCTTAGATTAAAGGCTCAGCCACCTTCAGTCTCTGCGTGAAGGACATGATGCCCATAGAAGTTACAGACCATTTCCGAGGTGCAGTGAACATGTGGGTGACAGTGAGCAGCACGGATGGTGGACAGCAGACCATGTTTGATGACTCAACGCCTGTCCACAAGCAGCTCATTGACATCAAGTACTCCAAAGATACTCGCAAGCAGTTCAAACCTGGTCTGCCCTACAAAGGCATGGTGAGAGGAGGATCAGTCTTCTGGTAGAAAGCAGATAATGTTTCCTTTTATGCTTTTTACTAGTCAATGCTAATTTGGAATCATCATTTTTCACCACTGACCCCAGATCGAGGTGACCTATCCGGACGGAAGCCCAGCGGATGGAGTACAGGTGCGGGTTAAGGCCGAACTCACCCCGAAGGACAACGTCTACACGAGTGAGCTCGTCTCACGCAATGGCAAGGCCACATTCGAGATTCCCTCCATCCCCACAGCTGCCCAGTACGTCTGGCTGGAGGTCAGTGGGAGGGATTTGGAGATGTGGTGGAAGCTTCTTTTAGGGGTGGTGCAGGGTAGCCAACCCTGCTTCTGGAGGGCAACCTTTCTGCAGATTTTAGTTCTGCTCCAACACTCTTGCCTGTAATTTACAAGCAACCTTTATTACATGCTGAAGGAATTAGGAAGGTATGTTTGTTTACGGTTGGAGCTAAAGTCTGCGGAATGGTAGCCCTTGAAGTAGTACCATTGTTCAGCAAGGCACTTGACTCCCAGGTTTCTCAAGTGCCAATGGGAAGGTTCTCAGAGGTCGGTAATTCAGAGGTGTCCAGTCTTGCTCCTGAAGGGCCACTGTCCTGCAGAGTTTAGCTTCAACCTAAATTAAACACACCTGAACCAGCTAATCAAGCTCTTACTAGGCATACTAGAAACTTCCAGGCAGGTGTACTGTGACAAGTTGGAGCTAAACACTGCAGGACAGTGGCCCTCCAGGACCAAGCTTGGACACCCTTGCTCTAATTTAGGGATGTCCAAACCTGTTCCTGGAGGGCCACTATCCTGCAGAGTTTACCTCCAACCCCAACCCATCTGAACCAGCTAATCAAGGTCNTTACTAGGCATACTAGAAACTTCCAGGCAGGTGTACTGTGACAAGTTGGAGCTAAACACTGCAGGACAGTGGCCCTCCAGGACCAAGCTTGGACACCCCTGCTCTAATTTAGGGATGTCCAAACCTGTTCCTGGAGGGCCACTATCCTGCAGAGTTTACCTCCAACCCCAACCCATCTGAACCAGCTAATCAAGGTCGTAAGAAAACGTGATGGAGCTGGTTGGATCTAATTCCTGCAGGACACTGGCCCTCCAGGAGCAGGATTGGACACCCTGGCTCTAATGTCACTTTCACACTAGGAGTTTTGATCTAAACCTGGGTTTTATTGACCATGAAGTTTGATTTATTTGATCATTGAGAAGGACTTCTTTCAGGTAAAGTCTGAAAGAGAACTACTTTTGATTGTTTTTGTATAGCTTTTCACCAATAGTTTGATAGTAGCACCAATACAGTCCAAGTCACAATACCTTCTATTTCTAACTTTCAGATTCAGTTAATTTCTTTTCTTTTTGCTTGCAGTCAAAAGTGACTGCCATCAATGGCAGGCCTGCAGGAGACCAGTATCTCCCCAACTATCTGTCCATCAGTAGCTGGTATTCTCCTAGCAAGTGCCACATCCAGCTCCTAAGTCCCAGTGCTCCTCTTGTGGTAAGAGGGACTGCAATATAATTAGCAACGCTTGATAAGATGAACCAAAATATTTTGTATGTATAAACAACCTTTTAATCATGGAAGAACCTGTTTGTGTCTAGATAGGACAAGAAGCAGAGATCTCCTTAAAGTCCACCTGTCCCTGTAACTTCACCTTGCACTACGAGATTGCCTCTCGAGGGAATATTGTGCAGTCGGGTCAGAGACATGCCAACAGCATGGCCCACCGTGAAAAGAGAGCTACTGTCACCTTTGACACGAACATTCACACCACCACCAAACCGCCACGAGACCCAGGTCAGTTTTATTGCAATATGCCTTGTACCATGCAATATAACAAGACACATTATTTTGAAACATTAATTAAGGAAGCTTACCTTTAGCTCATAAAGGCACTATTCTTTTTCTTCCCCATTTTTTTTGTCTGTCCATCTTTATGTCCTCTGTCTGCCCAGACTCTGGTGTCTCTTCTTCTCAGGCTGAAACAGACAGCTGCATGTCAATTCTGCATTTCAACGTGACTTCTGGCATGGCACCCCTCAGTCGCCTACTGGTCTACTATGTTCGGGAAAATGGAGAGGGGGTGACTGACAGTTTGCAACTTCCTGTGCAGCCCCGTTTCGAAAATGAGGTTGGTTGGGTTGTATTAATGTATTTAATCTCACTAATTGTTTTTTCAAAGAGACAGTTCATCAAAAAAGACTTTCTTGTCTTTAGGTCTCTGTGTCTTTGTCCACAAATGAGTCGATGCCAGGCAGTCCGGTCAGCATGAAGGTCCGAGCAGAGAGTGGCTCATGTGTATGTGTAGCTTCTGTGGACAAGAGCATGTATCTTCTCAAACCAGGCTTCCAGCTTACACCTGAGAAGGTCAGTCCTCATCTGAACTTTTATACCAGGGATGGACAACTTCGGTCCTGAAAGGCCACTGTCCTGCAGAGTTTAGCTCCAACCCTAATCAAACACACGTTTCTGTTGTTTCCTAGTGATCTTGAAGACCTTGATTAGCTTGTTCAGGTGTGTTTGATTAGGGTTGGAGCTAAACTCTGCAGGACAGTGGCCCTCCAGGACTGAATTTGTCCATCCCTGCTTTATACCAATAGCTTTGAAGTTGTCTTAACAGTTTGCTGGGTTTATGGGTTTGCAGGTGTTCAAGGAACTGGTTGAATTTGATGTATCTGATGCATTCGGGGTGCCCAAAGATGAGGGACATTTTTGGTGGCCTGGTTTGTCATCGCGAAGACGACGTTCCTCTGTGTTTCCGTGGCACTGGGACATCACTAAAGATGCTCGTTTCGCTTTTACGGTGAGGACATCACCATCTCCCGTTTTTCAAAAAAAACATAAACCTCTAGTTTAGGCTTATATGTTCATGTAACTGTGTTGTAGGAGACAGGGCTGGTGGTGATGACAGATATGGTGAGTCTGAATCACAGGCAGAGTGGAGGGATGTACACAGACGAGGCTGTCCCCGCTTTTCAACCGCACACCTCCACCTTAGTGGCAGCTATGCACTCCCGATCTGGGACACGGTACACATGCTCGCAGTGTCTGAAATTATAAGGTTAATCTCACAGGTGGTTGTCTCTAAGGTCAGTAAGAGAGTTGTTTCTTATGTCAGTGTGTGTTTTCCAGGGCAGAGAACCGCAGGCGTACATTCTTCCCAGAAACATGGATTTGGCATTGCTTTAACATCAGGTAGTACAATATTACTTTGGTTAAGTAATATGTTATATTATATAAAAAGGTCATTTTAAAGATTAAAAGTCTATAATTAATTACTCACCCTCATTTTGTTCCAAACCCATAAGACCTTCGTTCATCTTTGGAACGTAAGATATTTTTGATGAAATTCAAGAGCTTTCTGATCCTGCATAGACAGCAACACAACTACCACGTTCAAGCCCCAAGAAGGTAGTAAAGACACTAATATAGTCCATGTGACATCAGTGGTTCGACCGTAATGTTATGAAGCTATGAAAATACTTTTTGTGCGCAAAGAAAACAAAATAATGACTTTTTTCAGCATTTTTTCGTGTCCGTCTGTGACTTGCGTTCACGGTAGTACCAAGATGCATACGTGTGGTGCTGCAGATGCTGGAGTTGGCATCCTGATGTAGAACCCGGATGTGCTGCGTCTTGTTTACAAGCAGAAGAAGACGTAGATTGTACATAAAACAGTATTTATAAACTTGTTGAAGATGTCCCAGACTTACTTTTTCGGCAATAAACTAAGAGAGATGGATGTTCAATGTTAAAATGCCAGATACGCGTCATGGTACTTCTGTGCACAAGCGTCAAAGACTGACACGACAGAGAAGAAATTGTTGAATTAAGTTATTTATGTTTCCTTTGCACGTAAAACGTATTCTTGTAGCTTCATAACATTACGGTTGAACCACTGACATCACGTGGACGCGTTTTATTGACGTCCTTGCTATCTTTCCTAGCCTTAAACATGTCAGTTGCGTTGCTGTCTGTGCAAGGTCAGAAAATTCTTGAATTTCATCAAAAATATGTTCCGAAGATGAGGTCTTACGGGTTTGAAACAACATGAGGGTGAGTAATTAATGATAGAATAAATAAATGCAGTCTTGGTGAGCGTCCATATAATTTTTGCAAATTGTACTTTTAATCGACAGCAGTGTTTCTGGAGAGGTCGAGTTACGCTTGGACGTCCCTGATTCCATCACCACATGGGTGACGGAGGCTATTGGTCTGTCTGCGGAAAAAGGTCTGGGCCTGGCTCAGATCACAGAGCTGCGCACATTCAAGCCCTTTTTCATCGACTTCACCTTGCCATACAGCGTCGTCCGTGGTGAACAAACCAAAGTCCCACTGACTGTGTATAACTACCTTCCTACGTGCGCAGAGGTGTGTGTGCATGTGCTTTTACACTGAAAAATGTATCAACATTTGCCACAGTCATAACTATGATTGAAAAGATAACAGTGCTATCATTGCCAATAAGCAACCATCCAAAACACAGCAAAACTTTGGCACCACGGCAATGAATTTTGCACCATTTACAAGACACTAACATATCTTTGACTACCACAGTTACTATGGAAACCAGTTTCTGCCCTCATATCACGTGGACTGAAATGTTATTTAGTATCCTCTTATTTTTGACTCGAGGTATGCGCAGAAAAAAAGATTTGCAGCAGTTTTGGCGCTGAGGGTTTTAGAGTTGAATCCTTGAGGAACGATGGGAGGCAGTGAGTTAGGCAGCATGGAAAATGTGCAATGCACCTCAAAAATTCCCCAGAATCCTTTAGGAGCCCTTGGGAGTTCATGCCTTATAAGTTCTAAAATGTGGAGAACATGTGTTTGTGTAATACGGAGAAACTCTATGATTTATTTTTACGCTCATTCTCCGCAGGTCCATGTGAAAGTGTCAGTGCCCAAAGGGATCAAATTTGTGGGTCACCCAGGAAAACACCATCTTACCCGAAAAAAGTGTGTGGCGCCTGGGGAGGCCACGCCCACTTTTATAGTACTGCTCTTTTCTGAACTGGTATCTGCCAACATTACAGGTTAGTCCATTGAATGCTTCAACAATGGGTAAAAAACTTCATGAAGTGCATCCTGGGATACTTTTTAAACAGTATTGAAGGAGTTAACCTGTATGCTGCTAATTCAGTCAAACTTTTGCCTGGTAGTTTATACATCTTAGATTGCTTCATGTTTGACAAGAAGTGTGTATTTGTTCTTACTGTTGTTTACAGAAGGTTTATTTTTACAAGACATTGCATACATTCTTGGAAATATTAATCAATCGTTGTCGCATATTTCGACTCTTTGACTTGTTTCAGCTCGCAGTTTTATAAATGTACTGCCATTGCAGCCTTAGCAAAGTAGTTGCCAAATAAAACCTTTGTCATTGACTTATGTAATGATCCATGCTGGACAACAACGATGTTCTTTTTAGGCTATCAGACAAGGAAGAGTACATAAGGGCATAGAGGTGGGGGTCTTTTCTGTGCATCTCTGTGCATGTCAATGAATTTGCAGGTCAGTGCTGGTCAATGGGCCCCCCATGGCTCTGTCCTAGTCCCCCTTCCTTCTCACTACACACATACAAAGGGGCTTTGCTGGCAAGCAGCCATTCTGCTGCGAAGCCATGTGTGTATCCTATTATCCCCAGGCCATCAGGGTCTCGGAAGACATTACGGGGGTTTGTTAAAAAAAGGAAGAAAGCATGCCGCCAGAAGTCTCCCATGTGTGCACTTGTATATGTATACTTTGCTAAACAGCAACTCTTCCCGTCATATGCACCCATAATGCTTTTTCACTGTCACTGAGTTGTGATCTGTCATTTCTCATATTTGTTTCCATGGCAGCTCGCGCTGTGGCCTACAATGAGCCAAGTTGCTGCTCCGATGGGCCGCAGTCCAACAAAGCAGGCAAAGTGGGTGAGGAACAAGAGGACAGGAGAAGCCCTGCGGGGATGGACTATGTGCGCAGGAGTGTGCTGGTAGAGGTGGGGTACCTGGATCTTATTGCCACTATATGTTGTGTTGCAAACAGGTATTATGTAACCGTAACCATAACCATTCAGATACTTTTTGAAAGTACCAGTTGACTGGGTGAGCAATGTATAGTTAGCACTGGGAGTCTGTTGTTGCTGTGGTCCAAACCAGTGTATGTGAGTGGTGAAATGTTTAATGTGTTTTTTTGCCTGGAGCAAGGAGTGTGTTCTGTAATTATTTTCTTAAAGGGATAGTTCACCCAAAAAATGAAAATTACCCCATGATTTACTCATCCTCAAGCCATCCTAGGTGTATATGACTTTCTTCTTTCAGACGAATACAATCAGAGTTAAATTAAAAAATGTCCTGGCTTTTCCAAGCTTTATAATTGCAGTGAACGGTGGTCAAGATTTTGAAGTCCAATAAAGTGCGTCCATCCATCATAAAAAGTACTCCATTCGGCACTGGCGGGGGCTAATAAAGGACTTCTGATGCAAATTGTTGTACACAAGTTCACGAGAGTGCGCAGAATATGTCTCACAAGAACAAAGTTTTGTTTACAGCAAAGGAAAACCAGTCTTCTATTGGCTTATATCGAACTCCTCGAACATTTTTTTTTAAATTTACAAATCTTCATTTTGAACTTCGTCTGTCACCGTGTTCGCCTACATCCTGTATCAACCGCTGGAATGCCATTTTCCCATGTAAATGTGTGCTACAGTTAGCAGAAGCTAGAGATAGTGGTTTATAAAGTTTTAAATATGGATATTTTTCTCATACAAACACATCAGTTCATGTCAGAAGGCCTTTATTAACCTCCCTAAGCTGTGTGGAGTACTTTTTATGATGGATGGATGTAGTTTATTTTGCTTCAAAATTTCAACACCCATTCACTGCCATTATAAAGCTTGGAAGAGCCAGGATATTTTTTAATAAAACTCCGATTTGTCTGAAAGAAGAAAGTCATATACACCTAGGATGGCTTGAGGGTGAGTAAATCATTGGATAATTTTAATTTTTGGGTGAATTATCCCTTTTAAATATCCTTTCTTGCTTTTCCATAGCCTGAAGGTTTACCCAGAGAATACACATATAGCGTCTTCTTCTGTCCAAATGGTAAGCAAATTTCTTGTACTTCATTATTTCTCTCATTTTTTCATACTGATAGTAATAGTTGCTTGTTTTGTTCATTAATTCTCCAATATTTCTTCCTTACATTTCATAGAACGAATCCATATCTCCACACCCAACAAATACGAGTATCAATATGTCAAGAAGCCATCAAAAGTCACACACGTACAAGTGGCCATCAAAAGTCATAACGACGCTCACATTGCCCTCTCTCCCACCGTGCATGACAGCACCGAAATGGTGGAAATTGTGCTGGGTGGGCGGCAAAACTCACGCTCCTGGATCTCACTGGGCAAGATGGGAGAACCTGTAGCCAGCACCCCAACGCCAGGAATCCTTTCCTGGGATGAGTTCCGAAGCTTTTGGATCAGCTGGAGAGGAGGAGGAGTGCAGGTTAGTCAGACTTGAAAACATTAGAAGATGCCGTTTTTGATTTGATAGTTACGATATAGACCAGGGGTGTCCAAACTTGGTCCTTGAGGGCCAGTGTCCCGCAGAATTTAGCTCCAACCCCAATTAAACACACCTGAACCAGCTAATCAGTGTCTTACTAGGCATATTAGAAACTTCCAGGCACATGTGTTGAGCCAATCTGGAACTAAACTCTGCAGGACAGTGGCCTGTTTTTCACGTCCACGGGTTGAAGCGACCCAAATAACGTGATATTTAGCCCCTGGAATGTGAATTTTACCAGGGGAACCCACCAAAAAACAAGGATTTTACCCCCCCGGAACACAATTTTTACCAGTGGAACCTATCCAAAATGCAACTGGGCTAGTTTTGGGCTAGTTTTGAGTAGCAATTGGGTGGGTTTTGTTGTAAAAACCTGGCAACCCTGTCCAGGGCTGAGTTTGGACACCCCTGATATTAGGGCTGCACTATTAAGCGAAGACGATTGTCATGCACATTTTTTCAGTGAAGTCGGTTGTAATCATTAGTAAATCTCCAGCAGGTGCTTTCAGATGGAGCAGCATTTAGTACACGGAGCCATAGTTCACTGAAAAGCTACACTATATCGCGTTTTATCGCAGACGATTTAATTGCACGATTATGAAATCGAAAGAAATTGTTTGCAATAATGACAGCTGTTTGCATAGCTTCTCAGTGAACTACGGCTCTGTGTAGAAATGCTGCTACATCTGAAAGCACATGAGGCATTTGAGGATGTGACACTGTAGGACGTTATAAGCAGATTTATCTCATTTTTAGGACCATAAGCGGTCGCTGTCATCAAACTGAGCAGGTTTGTTCAGATCGCTTCAATAGAGACACTTACATTTATAAATATCAAAAATCCATTTCATAAACATCTGGGATGCTAATGGAATAAAATTTGTAGGAATATTTTGTTGCGCTAGATTTCTAGCCTGTTACTGGAAAACTGGCCACACCATTTTCAGAACCGCTCAGCTACTGTCATGCTATTGAAAAATGTAGTTGTGTTTGTAATGTCGCTATGTTTAGTTAGTTGCTCCCCAACAGTGAATACTAATGAGGTCATATCCTACTGGCTAATGCCACTGCAAAGACCCAGTGATTTATGACCATTGACTAGCTCTTGCTGGCATAGAAACATGTAGCACTGATACACTTATTTGTATATAGCTTGGGGTAGATTGTTTTGAAAGTGACCTATTTTCATCTTTGGATGTTGAGTCATGTTCCATTGTATATGGTCTAATATATACAATGACAGATCTTGATAATATTAAGGGAGTCTGTGTGTCAATGGGAAATTTCAAACTGGGTCTATGTAGGCTTAAGGTGATGTGGGTAGCTCTTGCCAAGACTTGGCAATTGTTTTTTTTATGAGCCCCCTGTGCTTGTTAAATGCAGTATTCATCAAACTGCTTTTTGAGTAGAACTTAATTGGTTTCCATGTTGCTGTTATTATTGAATTAAAGTGTAGTCATACTTGCTTGGTTTCCTCTGAATGAGCGCATGCATATCTCCACCATGTCATGCACAGATCAGTTCATCATTTTGTAAGGGTGTTTCCAAAAAGGAAAAATTTGGAATAAGGCTTTAATATTCACAAGCTCTAAAAGCAAATACAAAACAATTTGCGCAGTGCTTCTCAGTTTAGATGCTTCTCTGGTTGATCAGCTGGTCTTCCAGTTGAAAAGTATCTAAAACCCTTTTGAAACTATCTAGAAAGACCATACAAACCATCTTGGCCTAGCTTGTAGACCAGCTTATCACTATAGTCTGGTTTTATGGTT
The DNA here is from genome assembly GCA_019740295.1 of Labeo calbasu. Taxonomy (NCBI): domain Eukaryota; kingdom Metazoa; phylum Chordata; class Actinopteri; order Cypriniformes; family Cyprinidae; genus Labeo; species Labeo calbasu. The sequence continues at coordinate 22,752 of JAHKKF010517730.1, read as the reverse complement.
GCATAATCTTTCTGGTGATAGGTGGGGCATGGCCTAGAGCCGTCCAGCGAGACCCTAATTCTCCAGTGGGCCGGACCACTCCCGGCTCAAGTGCGGCATATCGGTTTCTCCACTGGCTGGGGTTCTGTAGGTGAGTTTAGGATCTGGCGCAAAGAAGATGCAGATGAGAACCACAATGAGGCCTTCACTCTTGGAGTCCCACACAATGTGGTGCCAGGCTCAGAGAGAGCCACCGCTGCCATGATTGGTGAGTATGATTTTATGGTGTAGACAACTTCATCTAAAAAGTTTAATTTAAACATCCAATTGCTATTGTGACAATCTTTTACGTCCCAGGTGATGTTATGGGTCCGACCCTCAAAAATCTCGACAAGCTTCTCAGACTCCCCTTCGGTTGTGGAGAGCAGAACATGATCCACTTTGCTCCAAACGTCTTTGTGCTGAAGTACCTTCAGAAAACCCATCAGCTCAGCCCAGAAGTGGAGGCAGAGGCCACTGACTACCTACTGCAAGGTACAAGACAAAACATGCTTTTGCGTCCTCTTGATTATTAATCTTCTGAAGAATAATTTTAAAGTGATTGAAGGTCTGTACGAACGCAGTGCAAACAATGCCTTGGGTCTTCCAATGTACCTGGCAGGTTATCAGAGGCAACTGACATACAAGAGGCAGGATGGTTCCTACAGTGCCTTTGGGGAAAGAGATTCCTCCGGAAGCATGTGGTAAGCTTCTACTGTTTGAAGTCTGTACATGCCGTGTCTGCTCAGAAGTTGGCTTTAATTACAATATCATAAACCATGGTTTTGTTTCTAGTATGTCCTTTGTTTAACCCCCCATCTCCAGTCAGAGAAAGGTGAACTTCAGAAACATCCATGTTTCTTTAGTTTTCTACAAATCATACTCTACTCTACCTGATTTATTATAGAAAGCATGAGTTTTTTGTGTTCTAAATAAAAATTTCCTGACAGTTTGCTCACCCCCATGTCATCCAAGATGTTCATGGCTTTTTTTCTTCAGTTGAGAAGAAATTAAGGTTTTTAAGGAAATCATTTCAGGATTTTTCTCCATATAGTGGACTTCAATCAATGGGTTGAAAGTCCAAATTGCAGTTTCAATTCAGCTTCAAAGTACTCTACACAATCCCAGCCAAGGAATAAGGGTCTTATCTAGCAAAACAATCGGTCATTTTCTTAAAAAAAATAAAAATGTAAATACTTTTTAACCACAAATGCTCATCTCGCACCAGCTCTGCGAAGCGCGTCTACGTCTTCATCTGTGTACTCCAGTTCAAAAAGGTCTAATTTTTACCTCCAAGTTCAAAATCATCTGACATTGTTTTACCATTTTTGTAAGGAGTGTTTGCCTTTTTCTGCACATTCGTGTTGTGAGCTTTCCAATGTGACTACATAATGCGTTAAGTCGAGCTAGTGCAAGACGAGCCTTTGTGGTTAAAAAGTATATTTTTGTTTTTTTTAGAAAATGACTGATCGTTTCACTAGATAAGACCCTTATTTCTTGGCTGGGATTGTGTCAAGCCCTTTGAAGCTGCACTGAAACTGCAATTTGGACCTTCAACCCATTGGCTCCCATTGAAGTCCACTATATGGAGAAAAATCCTAGAATATTTTCCTCAAAAACCTTAATTTCTTTTCGACTGAAGAAAGAAAGACATGAACATCTTGGATGACCTGGGGGTGAGTAAATTGTCAGGAAATTTTTTATACTGCAAGTGAGCTAATCCTTTAAAAACCCAAAGAAATATGTTGTCCTCATGATATATATTTGTTCAGCGCAAAAAAAACGAAATGATTCATTTATTTAAGCATGGTTGTCTGACTTTTAATAGAGCCATGGATTGTAAAATGCCAAACTGACTGTACCCTGGAGCCTTATTAACAAACTACTAATAAGCTCCCTGACTCCAGTCACTGGAGTACAGATTTATTGGTTGTTTTGGGGGATTTCTTCCCGTGGTTCAGAACAGCCATCATTAACTATGCCCTCTGTGAGGTCAACAGCCCCTACCCCCACTATATTGCCTGTTTTGACGCTGAACACACAGGAGCCTGAGTTACAGGAAAATGAAGTTAGCCTTGGCTATTGGAGTCACAAAAAGTAGGGCGCATACTTGATCCCTGTCATCCCTCATTCCTGTATTGACTGCTCATTTTAACCAGTCCAACTAGTCATCCAGAAATGTAGTCGCCTAGATGGCAGGCTAGTGTTTATCTTATCCTTGGAACCACAATGGTTTTTGCCGTTTCTGGAAAGTTTAACACTGCATTGACAGACAGTATATGAGTGGAGAAAATGTTTGCACAGTCAAGATGATGCAGGTAACAAACAAATGTGTTGACGCAAGGTAAGAATACTGCATTAGGTAGTGTACTTGCTGGGGGATTCCATTTTTAAGCTGTTGGGACATGGTCCAGTGGGGATGTCAAACTCTCTCTCAGATTGTACATTTGTCTAAGAATGTTTACAAGTCCGAAACAACCCAGCTTTTGTTTCTGGTCTAGTTTCAGCTATTAGCACAGTTCATTTATTGCCAGGTGGGCTAATATGTCCCAGCTTGGGCTGAATGATAGGACAGGAAATTGTGGTTCCTAATGAAAAGATTGGCCATAATGGTGCAGCAAGTATTTAATGTCCCCATCAGCGCCTTGGTGCCCTAGTAATGCCAAGGCCTTCAAACCTAATCTTCTTCAGTGGAAACAGCAGCTAATGTTCTGGAGCACAGTGGAAACTTTTATTTATAAATGCCTGAAAGGTCGGTGCAGCTTTAGCTTAGTTTCGTAATGTACGAGGATGTCTTCGAAAGTGGAGGAAAGATGTTTAGACCTTGGACCAGATCTGGCAACCCATCTTCTGGCATCCCTCGCTGGCATCGGCATGTCTGGATCCAATGTGAGCCACATGCGGCAGTAATCTACTCTACAACCCCCAGCAATCCCCCAAACTCCAGTAAGGCTGCTCTAGAACTTGAGTAAATAAGGCGTAGTTCACGTAAAACTAAAGGAGTAGGTTCAAACCTGCTTGACATTCTTCTTTGAACTACTTATGGTGAAATATACTGGCTACTCTTTTCAATATTAAAGGAGTTCACTTTTAGAACCAAAATTTGCAGATAATTTACTCACCCCCTTGTCATCCAAGATTTTCATGTCTTTCTTTCTACAGTCATAAATAAATTGTTTCTTGAGGAGAACATTCCAGAATTTCTCTCCTTATAGTGGACTTTAATGGTGCCCAAGTTTGAACTTCCAAAATGCAATTTAAATGCAGCTTAAAATGACTCTAATTGATGCCAGCCGAGGAAGAAGGGTCTTATCTAGTGAAACGATTGGTCATTTTCTAAACAAATTGACAATTTATATATTTTTTTTTACCTCAAATGCTCGTCTTGTCTCATCTCTTCAATGCGCATGTACTCCGGGTCAATACAGTTAGGGTAGGTCGAAAAACCGTCCCGTTTTCTTCTTCCACGTCAAAATCGTCCTACATCGCTGTTTTACCTTTTTCTTTGCATGTTCACTTTGTAAACACTGGGTTGGTACTTCTGCAGTGATGTAGGATGATTTTAAAGATGGGGAAGAAAACAAAATGGGAGTTTTGCTAGATAAGACCCTTCTTCCTCGACTGGGATTGTTTAGAGCCATTCGAAGCTGCATTTAAACTGCATTTCGGAAGTTCAAACTTGGGGGCACCATTTAACTCCACTATATGGAGAGAATTCCTGAAATGTTTTTCTCAAGAAACACAATTTCTTATCAGCTAAAGACAGAAAGACACAAACATCTTGGATGACAAAGGGGTGAGTAAATTATCTGTACATTTTTGTTCCGGAAGTGAACTTCTCTTTTAAAAGTGAATAGGGAACCATAGAGGAAGAAACCCAGATTAATGCAATATAGATCAAATTCTGTTGTTGGGAAGCCTTGAAAACCACATACAAAAATGATATGCTTAAGGTTAGTAGCTCTTCAAGTTTGTTTATGCATGCTTGGAGTGGTTCACCACAGATGTTTTGGGATCATTTTAAATGCCCTGTTTGCCTTGAGAGTCCTGGCAGAGGTTTCCGAGCATTCCTAAGCATTAGGTAAGGCGACTTCTTACAAGGGTTACATTGTGAGAAAGGCACCTTGCAAAGCTCTAACAGAACATCTTGTGCAAGTCTGACTAGAAGAATCAGGAGCGTCCCTTTCACCTTGCTGCTCTTTATATCATCCGAACAGACCCTCCTAGACCCTATCCCCTGGGTCAGGCCGTTAAAGTCTCTGACACATATTACTTAACATTATAAAAATTCCTGTAGGCTCAATGCTCCAGTCTTACGACCTCTCTTGGGGAACATAACATTTGAGGCCAGGCCTGCAAGGACTCCGTAGTGTTGTTTGGGTGTTTGTCTTGACATCCCCGAAGCACATGCTGGAGAAAAACTCCCGGATTGTTTATTTATTGACCTTTATTTTAAGTGAAGTCACTTGTGTCATCATCTGGCCGCTTTGAGGAATGTCGTCATGACACGCCATGCCATGCTGCAGTTAAAACAAATCAGCACATGGTTGGCATGTTTGTAGAGCCCTGGATCAGTTGACTCAGGTGAAAGCATTTACAAGGCAAAGTCACTCAGCATTTCCATTAGCTGTTTCTTGCATCTGTCAAAGTTCATCTTTGCAGCTTTGCATGCAGGAACATACTTGACTTGGAGATCAAGAAAACACTGATTACAAGTTGCCTATAATGAACTCGTAGCGTAAGACATCAGTGTTGGTATCTGTTGTGGTCCTCCAGGTTGACTGCGTTCGTACTGAAATCATTTGCTCAGTCACGTGGCTTCATCTTCATTGATCCTGAAGAACTACGTGCTGCCAAGTCCTGGTTGATCACCCATCAAAAGGAAGAAGGATCATTCCCAGCAGTGGGCCGGATACTCAACAAAGACCTGCAGGTACATAAATGGAGATCTTCCTTTTGTTCAATACTCTGAGATTTGAGTGAGAAGAAAGAATAGACCAAGATAAGTTTACACTTGATTCAGATCCTTTTTAGAAGTCCTGGAAGAACTAGTTTAGTTCTGTAAGAACATTGCTTGTTTAAGCCACAATCCTCAGGTTTACAAGCTCTCATCAAACTGAGGAAGCTGGGATAGAGGTGTTATTTGTCATCACCCTGGTGAAAGTTGCTCTGTCCGATTCCTTTTAAGGGTGGGATTCATGGAAAGATCTCCTTGACTGCGTATGTGGTGGCAGCTCTTATGGAAACTGGGATTACAACCGAGGTGAGAGATCTCCTACATCTTCCACATCTTGTTTATCCTGCGTCTCATTAAACTACCTCTCGGCGAAGTCTCTTAGACGACAAATTTCCGGGATCCGTGTTACGAGGGCATTCCTGTTTGTAAGATGATGGACGTTCTGGCAAAGAATCAACAGTATTTCTTTCAGCCTTGTGATAGGTAATCTAATTTGGAAGCTTGCTGTCTAAATCTAAAGATTTATGATAAGAACATGCAGAGACAATGGAATTCTTTTGAATTTTACACCCTGCCTACATTCCTTTCTTCAACCTTGACAATTCCATTAAAAGCACATGAAGACCCAAGTCAAAATTTCTCTACATTGCACATCTAATGCAAACATGCATTCACGGCCATTAAAGAAAAAACCCAAATTTGAGTCCTAATTCAAATAGGTTCAGTCATTTTGACAATCAAAGGCTGCATTAACAAACCAGCACCCGCTAGTTCCCCCTAAAGTTAGCTTGGTTTGGAGCCAAGTCTTGCCCACCTGCTCTCTGAAGTGGTACTTTGGTAATGTGTAGCATTGCAGCCTTCAAAACGAGTCACTTCAAAGATCCACTTCTCTCACTCTCAAATCGTCTTAATGAAAAGAATACCGGTCAGATTAGCGTGCATGGCTGCTCAGGGCTAGCGTCCAGATTCCATGAGAAAAAGGACATATGGTACAGATAAAAGTCAGTCTGCTGATGCTAAACAGATGAAAGATCATTAGCAAGGTTGTACATTTCTTAGGAAGGAAAAGCTGACGGATTGGAACGGATTTGTACTAAAGGTATTTAAAACACCTGCTAGCTGAGTAAAAGCTAAGAAGCTATGAATTAACATCGGTAATCTTTCTCTACACCTAGAAGTATGTTTAAATACGCGTACTAAATTATATTTCTTCTTAGCTAATGAATTGCTCTGACTGTTTTTTTTTTTATTTAGGAGGAGAAGGTTGCTGTGGCTAAGGCTAAAGCGTTTTTGGAGAGCAACACGTACTCTGCCGATGACCCATATACAACTGCTTTGTCTGCTTATGCACTTACTTTGCTGCGTAGTCCTTACGCTCCATTGGCTCTGCGGCGACTTAACCACATGGCCATCACCCAAGGTACTTTATTAACATGTATTAAACAACAGTTGTTTGGTTAAGCTTAGCATGTTCTTGATCTTAAATGCTGTACTGTCTTTCCAGATGGTTTCACTCATTGGAGTCTTACTGGAAGTACTGTAACTGATGAAGACACGTTCATGGGCTTCAGCGATGGCCTCTCACAATCAGGTATCTGTCAGTCATCAATCAATTAATCAACTCGCCAACAATATTCAATATATTAAACCTTATTTCTGCTTTTTTAGTTGTGTCCGCTGAAGTTGAGATGACAGCTTATGGTCTACTCACCTACACGCTTCTGGGTGATGTAGCATCGGCCCTACCTGTAGTTAAATGGCTGTCGCAACAAAGAAATGCCCTGGGTGGTTTTTCCTCAACTCAGGTGACAAATCTGTGTTATGTTCTTCAGTCCTTGGTTGTGAATAAAAGATTCATATTATGTTTGTGTACTACTTCTGCTTATTGTTCAGTACGTACACAGTCCACAGTATGTACATTTTCAGTTTGCCCTCCAACAATCTACTTCATTTGCTATGATTTTAAAGTCTCATTATTGAATCATTGGCAAGATACCTTATTTTTTGTACTAAAGTAAGCTATTTCCTTCAGTATTAGATAATAGACTTCTGATTCATTAGCCACAATAGGTAAATAACTTAGATAAGAAATTTCATGATAATTTACTCACCCCATGTCATCCAAGGTGTTCATGTCTTTCTCTCTTTAGTCGAAAAGAAATTAAGGTTTTTGAGGAAAACATTACAGGACTTCTCTCCATATAGAGGACTTCAATGGGGATCAATGGGTTGAAAGTCCAAATTGCAGTTTCAATGCAGCTTCAAAGGATTCTACACGATCCCAGCTCAAAACGATTGGTCATTTTCTTAAAAAAAAATTTTTTTTTAGTTGTGTCAATTGATTAAAAAACATTGCACCTAACATTGCAATTTTTAATTATACTTTTATATTGCAATAATTGCGCAATCTTCAAATTTATGTAGAAACAACATAAAGGAAGTATATTTTTGATATTTGTTTAATGCCATCTTTTTCTATGACGGAAAGCAAGTATCACATATATTACATGTATATTTTGTATTAAGTATCTCATATTTGATTATACCAACTTATGTCTTTGATTTTTTTTCTAATATATACCATTACAGTTACAGTATAATTGAGAGCTTTCAATTCAACATTTGTTAGACTTAATTTAAGTGTACAATCTTCACATAAACCCATTATAATAACCTGTGCCCTTCAGCAAGAAAATATAGCCTAAACTAATAAAGTTATCAAACACTAAAATCTAAATTAAAGATAAAGCTTAAAACTACAGAAGTTATTGCTTTCCTCTTTTTAATTTTGTTCTTTGATTAACAGATATCACAGCAGCTGGTTATTAGGATTTTGGCTGCTGTTACTTTAAAAAATGCCGCTACTTAACGTGAAGCAGATCTGACACTGCTTTAAATGTGAAAATAATAAACACTTACATGCACAGTTTTACGGCAGCTTTAATCGCCTTTTTTGTAACTTCATGACTTAACTGATGACATAACTACGACTAACTACATACTCGTAGTTTCATTTGGGTATGAATATGATACAGCGCTTTAATAGGTTATAGCCTAACACAGCGCGAGCCGGCATATTTGTGCATGCACTTGAAGAGCACATGCTACGAGCACAGTATAACGGCTGTCAGGACAGGAAGATTCGTTTTTACTGACCAGACAACATCTCATCTGACCGCAGTTCACTGACGTTCTAGTGAAGCTCCTCGTCACGTTGCCGTTTCCGCGCTCGTTTGACTCGCGCCTGAGGTGACGTTGGAGCGCGCGTCTGAAAAGTCTCCCGTTTGATGTGCTCGTTATTACGTTCTGCGTCTAAATAAACGCAGTTCTTTAGTGGTTGCGGATGGGGTGACGCCCCTGCGTTAATTGGGTTAAATATTTTTAACGCGGTAAAATAAAATTAATCGCTTGCGTTAACGCGCTAATTTTGACACTAAAATAAGTATATACTTTTTAACCACAAATGCTCTATGACTTAACGTATTACGTAGACACGTTGGAAAGGTCACGCATGGTTAGTGCGTTGTCTGTGTACGTCAAAAAGGTAGAGTAGGGTGGAAAACTCTCTTATTTCAAAATGTCAACTTCAAACTTCAGAATCATCTGACATTGTTTTACCTTTTTTTGTAAAGGGCGTTTGACTTTCTTTGCACATTCGCTTTGTAAACACTGGGTTGGTACTACTGCCTACGTCACACGTGACCTTTCCAAAGTGATTACATAATATGTTAAGCCTCAGACGCAGAGCTAGAAGAAAATGACCGGTCGTTTTGCTAGATAAGACCCTTATTCTTTGGCTGGGATTGTGTAAAGCCTTTGAAGCTGCATTGAAATTGCAATTTGGACCTTCAACCCATTGATCCCCATTGAAGTCCACTTCATGGAGAAAAATCCTGAAATCCAGAATTTCTTAAGGTGGATACAGTAGGTAGAGTACATTAGTGTGTTCAAATACAGTAGTGCGTAGGCTATGCTTTATTGAACCATCAAGCTTTTTTATTTCAAAAACAGGATACTTGTGTGGCATTGCAAGCCCTTTCTGAATACGCCATCCTGTCATATGTGGGCGGGGTCAATCTCACCATATCTCTGGCTTCCACTAATCTGGATTTCCAAGAAACGTTTGAGCTCCAAAGGGACAATAAGAAGATTCTACAAAAAGCCGTGGTACGAAATCCTATTGACATTTCTACATTCTACTGTCGGAGAGGTATTTTCAGTGAGGGCCTGAACTTGATACGCCCCTCCTCTCAGCATCTGCTTGGCACATCACTCCATCTTGTGATTAGCAGTGTCAGTTTAAATGCGTGTAATTTCGATATTGGACAGGGGCCAGGCGGTTAATGTATTTGCTTATACTTGCGCTGTTAATCTGATTGATAAGTCTCGCATTCTCTCTCTCTTTGTTCAGATACCCAGCATTCCAACAGGACTGTTTGTCAGCGCTAAAGGAGAAGGCTGCTGTCTAATGCAGGTACTGTTGGTTTCTGGCAAACCTAATCTCACATTCTCTCCACGGATAAACGATCGTACTCTTCGTCCTCCTTCTCCTCCTCAACTAGAGGCGAATCCCTCCGTGGTGACAGCCAGCTCTCTTTCCAGGGGAAATTCAGTACTAATGTTCACATTCCTGCCTTTGGAATGGAAAGATCTGGTAAAACTTAAGCAGTTGTATGCCAGGGGTATGTTCTTTCTCCTGTAATCTACCCCCTAGATAGGATGGTTTGCTCGAAATTCTTTTGGTAAGATGTCCCTCAGAAACAAAAGACTCATTCTAGGCCACAAGCAAAACCTTGACCTAGAACGTTCTGTACTCAGGTTGTTTAGAGGAAAAGATGCAAATTTTAAGATAATCTGTGCATGAACATCTTTGGGTTGCCAGATGAAACCATGGTGCTCTGACCTCATGGTATTGATCAAATTCTTGTCTCCATCTTCAGATTGATGTATCCTACAATGTGCCTGATCCGGTGGCTAAGCCTGCCTTTCAGCTTAAAATCGATCTCAAGGAACCCAGACAGGAACATCACATCCAGCCGTCCTCACGACACACGTCTTCTCGTTCCCGTTCTCGTGCTGATAACCGATCAGAGCTTAGTCGCAAGCGAAGAGCTCCTGTAGACGACGAGGACCCTGCGGCCCACCAAGACCATCTGGACTACCGTGTTACTTTGGAGGTTTGCACCAGGTAACAACATCAACAAATCCATGAATAGATGACCTTAGATTGATTTTCGAAGTATTGTTTATGCTCTAACTCCAACGGTACCTCCTCAGGTGGCTGCATGCTGGATCATCCAACATGGCTGTCCTAGAAGTCCCTCTTTTGTCTGGTTTCCGTGCAGATATCGAGAGTTTGGAAAGGGTGAGATTGCTGGTTTTTATGTATTCTCACTCCTAGAACTTCCCATCACACTCACATTTCTCATCATTCAAGGTAGACACAAGATTGACAAGGTGTCTCTGTAATAGCACAGTCCATCTTTCTCGCTCTTTCCTTTTCTCCTTCTCTGCATGTGTCTTCCTGGCAGATGAACAGAGTTTACATCTGGAGGCCATTTCAAAGAAGGCAATATGGCGCGGAATTTATCGGCCTCTTCACTCTCTCACGAACACAAACATAAAAACACACGCTGAACTTTAACTTTTATCTATTTTTGAAATATTTGGATCATCAGTCATCAAAACTGACTAAATATTGGTCACAGAAACAGTCGGAAACTCACTAAAAACTCCCACAGATCATATTTTCGTGCCATTTTAAGTCTTACTTTAATGTAACAAAGTGTTTGTATGTAAGTGTGAGTTGTTTACGTACTATCTTAAATGAGTCTTCCCATTAACGCCATTATATTGTTCATTCAGACTGATTCGCTAACGCAAGAGTCTGGATTTATTGCGTGAACCAATCACAGTCGAACATATCCAGTCATATCCAAACATATCATTGCCTCCTCTCACGTGATTTTACCCCATTCATTCTCAATTACCCCCCCACCAAACTCACCGTATGCTTTAGGGCGTCTGTTAAAACTTAATGGGCTCAGGGGAGGCAAAAGAGATGCTGACTCCCGCTGTAACTTTACCTGCTGGTGTCACTGTTGGATGGTGATTCTTTATACACTTTTTAAAGGAACACTCCACTTTTTTTGAAAATAGGCTCATTGTCCAACTCCCCTAGAGTTAAACAGTTGAGTTTTACCATTTTTGAATCCATTCAGTCGATCTCCCGGTCTGGTGGTAGCACTTCTAGCATAGCTTAACATAGATCATTGAATCTGATTAGACGATAGCATCTCGCTCAAAAATGACCATATATAATGACGATATTTTTCATATTTAAAAACTTGACTCTTCTGTAGTTACTTTGTGTACGAAGACTGACAGAAAATGAAAACTTGTGATTTTCTAGGCTGATATGTCTAGGAACTATACTCTCATCCCGGCGTAATAATTAAGGAACTTTGCTGCCGTACCATGGGTGCAGCAGGCACAATGATAATATGCAGCGCCTGAAAGTGACCGGAACTAAGTTGCAGCCAGCAGAGTTGACGGCTGCGTAATATCATTGTGCCTCCTGCACCCAAGTTCCTTGATTATTACGCCAAAATGAGAGTATAGTTCCTAGCCATATCAACCTAGAAAATCGCAACTTGCCATTTTTTGTCCGTCTTTGTACACGATGTAGCTACAGAAGAGTCAAGTTTTAAACAGGAAAAATGTCGAAACTCTTTGGTCATTTTTGAGCGAGATGCTAACGGTCTAATCAGATTCATTGATCTATGCTAAGCTATGCTAAAAGTGCTACCGCCAGACCCAGAGATCGGCTGAATGGATTCAAAAACGTCAAAAACGTCAACTGTTTAACTCTAGGGGAGTTGGACAATGAGCCTATTTTCAAAAAAAGTGGAGTGTTCCTTTAATTATGTTTTCTAATGTCGGCATTGTTTAGTTTTTGTATTTTTTTTCTCATCCGATATTTTGAGGAGAGGGTCAGGCAGCTCTAGCTGGGCTTACAGACCCTCCACAGGCCCATAATGTCCAGAACAGCAGCCTGGAACAGGAAATGCTCAGGGGGGGGTTGATCAGCCCCACCTCCCCCTCCAGCTGGGGGTATGTGGGTAACTGGAGGTTGGTTTAGGTCACCTTCGCTGTCCCCAGTCAACTGATTGTCCCTCATTAGTCATGTTATAGGTCCCAAGCCTCATGTCCTCCACGCTAGTAAACCGACGCTACCTCGGGAGCCGTATAACGTGAACCGACTCCGAAGCTCACCGCGGTGAAACGTGTCTCATTAGCGCTATTAGCCAGTAACGAGCTGGCTTTACACAGCCACCTCTGGCTGGCTCCATGTTTATTACACGACCCCGGCTGTTCACATTCCTCGTTTCGCTATGGGAAGCGAGATTGCTTACACCGTCATGTCTCATTGTTTTAATTTATAGTAAGGGGGAGGACATGCTTGGGAGATTGTTTGCTTCTCATATATTCCACAGTGAAAATCAATATTTTTTACAATGGACGGTGAAGTCAACAGTGTTATTTACGTATGAGGCTATAAATGTCTAATTACGACAACAATCTTGGGTCCCTAAGGCAGCGAGTTTCCTTTTTTAGACTTTTTATTTTGGCAACGCTAACAAGCAAGGCTTTTTTTCTGAAATCCTGCTCTCTGCTGTGGCTTTTGGACAAATCAAATCACTCTTGGTCATTTATTTGGGGCTGTAGTCATACTGTGTATGTTTGTGTGTGTTTATGTTCGAATGTGTCCTTGTGGCGCCAGCTCACACTGGGCCCCTCATAAACTGTGTCCGAGCACTCACCACCTTTCTCTTTTTCACTCACACACACATAGGATGGAGTAAACGACTAAATATGACATCTTCAAACAAATGAGTGTATGACAAGCAAAAAGTTCAACTGTGATATTGAGCATTGGCAGTCTAGTTGAATTGCTAGCATGACAGCTAGCAGGTTTGAGAAGTCAGGTATACAGTTTGAGGCTGAAGAGGAATTCCCGCCCTAAAGTCAAATGAACCAGTCAGATGTTTACTTGTATACAACTGTTACCGACATACCGGCTAGCTAAGCTAGCTTGTTTTGAAGAATGAAAAATCTTGGTTTATAACCAGAACTTACCTGGCTAACCAAGTTAGTCACTTCTGAAGAATGTTGCATTGTATAATACATGTACTGAAATATAAACCATATTAGTTGTAGCTTTTAAGTTAGCGTTGATAATCCTTCTTTGTAATCATTTTGTTCCCAGCTGTTGTTGGATAAGCGAGTGGGGCTGAAGAGGTATGAAGTGGACGGACGAAAGGTTCTCTTCTACTTCGACGAGGTGAGTTAACCTTGCAAAACAACAGCTTGGTGTAGCGCTAGCAGCACTTTTACAAACATGAGAGCTGTACATTAAAATACTTGAGGTTAAAGTCTCATATAACTCCAGGTGTTTTGTCAGGGGAGCGTGTTAAGGATTTGTCATTGTAAAGTCCGCTGGGGTCTTGTCTTTTCCACAGATCCCCAGTCAGTGTATGACCTGTGTGGCTTTCAATGCCGTGAGAGAGTATATTGTGGGCAAAACAGCTCCAGTGCCGGTCAAAGTCTATGACTATTATGAACCAGGTGAGTTTGGAGCATTCTATTCCATTCAGAAGAGTATTGTGGTGGCACCATAGTACAGCAGTGGTATTTGTTTAGACGGTAATACCATGGTACTTTGGTATATGAATATGGTAATCATTTAGTACCATAATACCATGGTATTTAAGCGGTATTTTAAATAACAGGGTATTATCTTGGTAGCATGTGCAAAAATGACAGTAAAATTATGATTGCTTTGTGAGTGAGAAATATCATAATTACAAGTTCCGAGCCCATAAATGACCTAACAGAGCCATATTTAAAAATAAATAAATAAATAAAAAAGGTAATTATGAGTTTTTCGTACTTTCTCACATTTTTTCTCGCAATTCCGAGTTTGTATCTTGCAATTCTTTTTCTTTTTTTTTTCCCTCAGAACTGCACAATATAAACTTCTATGAGGTAAAAAGTCAAAATTGCAAGATATAAACTCGCAATTTAGCTTTTTTTTTTTTTTCTCGCAATTCTGAGTTTGTATCTGGCAATTCTGCCTTTTTTTTCTTTGCAATTCCAAGTTTATATCTGGCAATTCTGACTTTTCTGACAATTCTGACTTTTCTTGCAATTCAGACGTTTTCTCGTAGTTCTGAGTTTGTATCTCACAATTTAGACTTTTTCACAATTCCAAGGTTATATCTCGCAATTCTGACTTTTTTTGTCACAATTCCGAGTTTATATCTCACAATTTTGTCACAATTCCGAGTTTATACCTCACAATTCTGACTTTTTTTGTCACAATTCCGAGTTCATATCTCGCAATTCTGACTTTTTTTCTCGCATTTCCGAGTTTATATCTTACAATTCTGAAATTTCTCTTAAAATTCAAAGTTTGTATCTTGCAATTCTGACTTATTTTCACGCAATTCCCAGTTTATATCTCACAATTCTGACTTACTTTCTCACAATTCTGAGTTTGGATCTTGCAATTCTGACCTTTTTCTCACAATTCCCAGTTTATATCTCTCAATTTATTTTTTATTGCAATTACGAGTTATAAAATCCAATTCTGAGAAGGATAAAAGACTGATATGTTCCAGAATTGGGTGTTATAAAGTCAAATTTGCGAGATAGAAACTTTTTTTTTTTTTTTTTTTTTCTTTTTCCTTTCCCATGGCAGAAACAGGCTTCCATACAATTCAGTTATAGTTATTTGGGTCAACATGAAAACACCTTCTGTTAGATTATCCATTCTTTTTAGTTTTGATTAAGCTACTACAGTGTTGTTGTTCAGACTGTTCCAACTTTCGAACGTGACATTGCTTCCTAGGTGGACTTAAAGGCAGCATTATGTATAACCAGTTCTTTTATTTAAAAAGTCAATGAAAAAATACATGTACAGCACATTTTTCTGTTGAGTTGTCCACACTGGTTATACACAACAACAAACAGGGGGTGTACCAGTGCAGTTTGGTTTGCGACTAAATGACTCTTATGAATTCTTTTTAATGAATTAGAAAAATGAATCACAAACAATTTAAATGGCACCCTCACTCATAGAACCAGTCTTTAATGACTTTGTGTGTGTATACAGCATTTGAAGCCACTCGTTTCTACAACGTGAGCGAGAGCAGTCCACTAGCACGAGAACTATGTGATGGCACAACATGCAATGAAGTGGAAAGCTCCAGCAATCACTGGACGGGTCAGTACATCTTTGTCTTCCAGTGTATCTACTTCTAATATCACATACTTCATATTTAATGACTCTTCCACTCTCCCACTCAAGGCTTTGTACAAGGTGGCCAGTGCAACAACATTTTCGATTGCCCGGAGGAGGAAAACTACGAGCGATGTACGTGTTATCGCGACTGCGGATATGACGGTGAGCCCGTGTGTGGTTCTGATGGCCAAATCTACCAAAACCAGTGCCAGATGGAGGTGTCCGCCTGCAGGAATGGCACACGGATCGAGCAGATGCCATTCAGCCACTGCCCACAGAGTAGGTTCTGCAACCTCCCTAGACATGTCGACAAGTTTTTTGTTTTTTTATGCAACCTAAAGGGATAGGTCACCCAAAAATGAACATTTTGTCATTAATTACTCACCCTCGTGTCGTTCCAAAACCGTAAGACCTTCATTCATCTTCACAACACAAATTAAGATATTTTTGATGAAATCCGAGAGCTTTCTGACCCTGCATAGACAGCAACGCAACTACCACATTCAAGGCTCAAAAAGTTAGTAAGGACATCATTAAAATAGTCCATGTGACTACAGTGGTTCAACCGTAATTTTACGAAGCTACAGAAATGCTTTTTATGCACAAAGAAAACAAAAATAACAACTTTTAATTTAACAATTTTTGTGGACCCAAGGACCCAAACTTTGTAAACCTGTACCGTTTCATTACTAAACTCGTTTTCACAAGGATTTATGCTTTGTTTTCATGAACCAGGTGCTACTCTCCCTAGACACCTTAAGATGAAGTCATGCTCATTGCATAATTAGAGACATGTTTTTTCTTTCCTTTTAAGAGGTTAATGTGCAGAACTTTCAGATACACGCAGGCATGGACATGCGAGGAAGACCGCAGATGTTTCAGCCAAACAAATCTCTAGCCTAGATCACATAAATGTGGATCAGAGCTTCCATAGGGTCGTTTTTGGACTCTTGTTGAGATTCGTATCTCGACCACTTGACATCCGGTTGCTATTTTTTCATATCACAGACGAGATTAAAGCCTCATCCACTTGCGCATCAAAGAGAATCAAAGTGTTTTCAGTACTTTGCAATTATCCGTGTCCAGACAGGCCCGATACGAAGAATCAAACCCGTGTTTTCGCTACAGAGAAAGACTAAGGTGCGTGTACCTGCTCTGGTAGGAACAGCTGTTCAGGTGCTGCACTTGCAGATGATATAAACACCTACATATGCTCATACACACACCAGTATATGGTGTATTACAGGGCTCCCCAAATGACAGAGCGCTTTTGTCCGGGACCCTTTGACAGAGAAAAGAAAGAGGGAGGCAGAGGGTTAGAAAAATCCTGTCACATTCCTTTCCGACGAGCGGACCAACAACAAAGGGGCTTTCTTGTTTTACAGAAGACCGCCATTGGGAGGGGGGGACACAAAAATGGTTATGCGGGAAATCAGTGCCAGTATGGTAGACCGCAGTAGCATGTTCAGGGCTACTGGTGGTTGTTTGGTTGAAACAAATGTTTCATAGCAATAATTCTGTCATTAATTACTCATCCTCATGTTGTTCCAAACCTGTAAGACCTTTGTTCATCTCCAGAACACAAATTAAGATATTTCTGATGAAATACGAGAGCTTTCTGTCCCTCCGTAGACGGCAAGGGTACCACGTTCAAGGTCTAAAAAGGACACAGACAAAATAGTCCATGTGACATCAGTGGTTCAACCGTAATTTTATGAAATGATGAGAAAATGGTTATGCGGGAAATCTGTGCCAATATGGTAGACCGCAGCACCATCTTTAGGGTTGCTGATGGTTGTTTGGTTGAAATAAATGTTTCATAGCAATAAATATTAAAGTGCTAGATCACCCAAAAATTAAAATTCTGTCATTAATTACTCATCTTCATGTCGGTTTAAACCCGTAAAACCTTTGTTTGTCTTCAGAACACAAATCAAGATATTTTTGATGAATTCCCAGAGTTCTCTGACCCTCTGTAGACAGCAAGGGTCCTACCACATTTAAGGCCCAAGTACATCGACAAAATAGTCCAGAACAGTACCAAGAAAGGTACCATAAAGGTATTCATTCTCATGTTGTCCCAAAGACCTTTGTTCAACCTTAGGAACACAAATCAAGATATTTGTAATGTTCAGGGTCCAAAAAGGTACCAAGAACATTTACAAAATAGTCCAGAAAGGTACCAGAAAGGTATTCATTCTCATGCCGTCCCAAAGACCTTTGTTCATCTTCAGAACACAAATTGAGAGATTTTTAATGAAATCTGAGAGCTCTCTGACCCTCAGTAGACAACCAGGGTCCTGCCACATTGGAGGTCCAAAAAGGTACCAAGAACATCGACAAAATAGTCCAGAAAGGTATTCATCCTCATGTCGTTCCAAAGGCCTTTGTTCGTCTTCGAAACACAAATCAAGATATTTTTCACATACCAAGAAAAGTACCAGAAAGGTGGTACTCATGTCATTCCAAAGATCTCCGTTTGTCTTCAAAACACAAATCAAGATCTTTTTGATGAAATCTGAGAGCTCCCTGACTCTCTGTAGACAGCAAGGGTCCTACCAGATTCAAGGTCCAGATTCTCGTAGCTTCATAAAATAATGGTTGAACCACTGATGTCACATGGGCTATTTTGTCGATATTCTTGGTACCTTTCTAGATCTTAAACATCAGAGAGCTCTCAGATTTCATCCAAAATATCTTAATTTGTGTTTTAAAGACAAACGAAGGTCTTATGGGTTAGAACAACATGAGGGTGAGTAATTAATGCCAGAATTTTCATTTCTTGCTGAACTGTCTCTTTAAAATATCAGAACATATGGCATCACAAGTGCAAACTGGAAACCAGATATGGTTGCACCAGATATGCAACAAATGTATCTGCTTCCTAAATACTGCACTGAACTTTAATTTGACCTCTTTTTGTGTGGATTTTCATTCAACAGTCGGGGTGGCCGTAGAAGAGCGAGAACGTGCTACAGGAGAAGAACCAGAACAGGAACCTATACTCATTCCTGCAGGTATCGTCTTCTCCTCTTCCTCTCTTCTACTTTTCTTTGAACACATCTGCGTCAGTGCCCTGCAGGTGTGAGCGTGTGCCACACATGGGCAGGTGTTGAAGAGTTCAACGATCAGAAGCTACATGCATAGAAGCTTATACGTGCACAGGCCTGCATATCAGCCCAGACTACATTAATGCTCGGATAATTAGTATCCCAGTCTCCTGTCGCTCACCTCGCACCCTCCCGTATAGGACTTGGCCTGTTCAAACACCATTACCTTTGAGCAAAGGTTGATCTGATTTTGATCGTTTGTACAAATTTGAATGAAAATCAATCCTGTAGTGTCTTTAGAAGGATTTATATAACGCATAATCTTGATTTTAGTACCCTTATTGGACTCCTTGTAATATATGGAAAAACTATATGGCAGATACGAAGTTTTATTATCTTGCAGAATTTAGTTTTAAAAAAATGTCTTGTTTCAAGGATGTTTGGATATTTTTTATTAGAAAACACACTGCACTGATTTTTTTGCACTGTATTACCCTCATTGGAATGAAGGTAATTTGATGAGGAAAAACATTACAACCCATTAAGTAGCGAAATTAGCACTTAAGGCAAGTTCGAAGTGCTCATGATATCTAGGTGTGTGTGTAGGTATGTGCGTCTGTGTCCTCTGGAAAACTCCCAGACTGATTAGACAGTCTCTTGCAGAGCTGTTAAGACTTGCCTTGTGTTGTGTTTGGGCCGAGAAAATGTGTCTATAGGGCTGTGGTTGTTGGGGTTCCTCAAGGTTATGGTTTTGGCCCGCTTTCATTTATTTATTTTTGTTACGTTTCCTTCATCTAGGTGCCACCTGTTTAAATGTTTGCGGGAATTTACAGTTCTTTTTTGCTTGAGGTAATTACCAAGTTTGTTTGCGACCTATTAATGACTGGGGTGACTTTCTTGGGTTTGATGTTTGTAAATCTGTTTGGAAACTCACACCTTCACCTGTGTAGAAGAAATATGTGTTTTGGAAATGTGTGAGAGCATTTCCTTGACACAAATTCAGCTTAGTCCTAGATCAAAAATGGTTTTCACTGCAGAATTCACTGCAGTGATGTCTTACTCTGACCTAAGCGTAAAAAATGTACATTCTATTAGATTTAGTTTTATTTTTATGTATGAATGTTAATAGTGTTTAAGGATAATACGAAAATGAGTAGACTTCAGTTTCAGGTATAATTCCAAACTGCAAGAAGGACATTTATTGTCCTTGATGATGAAGTGGTGCTGAGCAGCTGTGTTGACAAAAGCCTATAAACTGGGATTTGTCTTTTTTTCTCATTTGTGGACATTAAAGCCCTGCAAACATTCTCTGTGGAAAGATAAATGAGTTAAGACACCCAAGCTGTGAATTCCTAACATCAGAGATACATTACACACTCGGTCTATTGAAACATATGACTGTGATAGAGTCAACGAGAGTTGCTGCTTTATGTATGCAATGAACGCCCCCTACAGGCTATTTTGTACATGTGTTTTTCATGTAGTCTGGCAATGGATAGGTTTGAATGGATAAAATGTTGTTTTATTATTAGCAACTGCTAAAATCTTACTTATATTCCACTAACATACTTTTAGAAAAAAGTAAAGCGGGCCAGAAACATACACTTGTGGGACACCACAGCCAAAAAAATAGTTTTCTTGTCTTGATTTTTGGAAGAGTCAAAAGTAGCAGAATCTGCAAAATGTTAATTATTTTACCAAAATAAGAGGGATCATACAAAATGCATGTTATTTTTTTATTTAGTACTGACCTGACTAAGATATATTTTACATAAGACGTTTACATATAGTACACAAGAGAAAATAATAGTTGAATTTATAAAAATTACCCTGTTCAAAAGTTTAGTGATAGTTGTTCTTGAGTCCTTTGTTTGTCCTGAACAGTTGAACTGCCTGCTGTTCTTCAGAAAAATCCTTTAGGTCCCACAAATTCTTTGTTTTTTCAGCATTTTTGTGTATTTGAACCGTTTCTAACAATGATGTATGGTTTTGAGATCCATCTTTTCACACTCATATGCAACTATTACAGAAGGTTCAAACGCTCACTGATGCTCCAGAAGGAAACACAATGCATTAAGAGCTGGGGGTGAAAACTTTTGAACATGAAAATCAGCGTAAATTTCACTTATTTTGTCTTTTGGGAAACATGTAAGTATCTTCTGTAGCTTCTGAAGGGCAGTACTAAATGAACAAATATCATATTTAGGCAAAATAGGAAAAATATACACATTTTCATTCTGTTCAAAAGTTTTCACCCCAGGCTCTTAATGTATCGCGTTTCCTTCTGGAGCATCAGTGAGCGTTTGAAGCTTCTGTAATAGTTGCATATGAGTCCCTCAGTTGTCCTCAATGTGAAAAGATGGATCTCAAAATCATGCAGTCATTGTTGGAAAAAGTTCAAATACACAAAAATGCTGAAAAACCAAAGAATCTGTGGGACCTAACGGATTTTTCTGAAGAATGGTGGACAGTTTAACTGTTCAGGACAAAGAAGGGACTCATACGACTATCACATAAAAAAAAAAAAAAAAAAAAAACTTTTGAACTTTTGAACAGGGTCATTTTTATTAATTCAGCTATTATTTTCTCTTATTCAGGTCAGTACTAAATAAAAAATTAACATGCATTTTGTATGATCCATCTTATTTTGGTAAAACAAATAACATTTTACAGATTCTGCAAGGTGTATGTAAACTTTTGACTTCAACTGTAAATGTCTCTGAAACGAATCGAACAATGCTTTTGTCGAAGACAGCAAATTTATGTGATTTATTTAACAGGAGGGGAGGAGACAGGCTCTGTAGCTGAGGTGTCTTACTATTCTTACGAGTACGACGCGGACACGGACGGCTTTTCACCAGAGAGTGAGGAGAAGTTAGTGCCTGTAGGAGAAGAAGAGGAGGCGGCAGACCCCGCACAACTTCTGGGTGGAGATATCCTCACAGTGGACACAAAGGACTCACCTGAGCGATGGTGAGACACAACCCATTTCCCACAGTCACTTAAAGGACAATGTATAATATGTATAACAAGCATCAATCTTTTGTCTGTTTCTCTACAACAGAGAGTCCTGTCTGCCAGCAGCAAATGCGGGAGCTCCACATTGTACATTCTCTGTGAATATGTTTGTGTGTAAGAAGGGCTGGGGAAAGAGAGGTGTACCCAGTCTGATGCAACGAGATGCCAGCTCTGAGTGTGTATGCGTGTGTTTGGAAAGAGAGATTAATATCAGTTCTCTCTTTTATTTTTAAAAATCATTTCCATAGCTCTTCATGTTTAGTGATGGTATGACGTCTTCCTGTATTCCTCTTGTAATCTAGTTTTAATAGTCCAGTATTTATGTTTGTAAGTATAATTTACTTAAAAATCAAATATTTTATTGTTTTTGTTTTCTATCTGTGGTATTTATTTGTGGCTAGTGCCTTTGTTTGTTTGGTTAGTTTCTCAATTTCCTCAGTCAGCTCCTCCCTTCTTTCTGAATACAATCTACTGGTGTGGTTTTACAAACCTGTTAAAATGTGCTGTGATGGAACGCGCACTTCCAGAGCAGAAAAAAATGCACAAAATTGTGCATTAAGGTGCGTAGCTACTATTTTTACGTACTGACGTTTGACTTACTCAACGGAGAGGAGACCGCAAGTGACAAATAAGCTTCTTTCCCAGTCATCCTATGCTAAATTAGTCTGAAACTCTGTTACACAAACTGGAATATGATTTGTACAGAATATAAGCTATTTTGAGTAAAAAAAATGAGAATCGGCAGACCCACACGAAATCTGCACCTTGAAACAGAATGCTTCTTATGTGATCATTAAGTTCATTGAACAATTTGGTTAATTTAATGAAGCGTTAAGGTACCAATAAGAGTTTATTACTCTCAGGCCCATTGAACGTACTTTACAGTATTTCAGTTCCCTTAAAATCAATGCAGAAAATAGATTCGAAAAGTGGCCTATGTGAATTTTGAAAATCACTGTAAATTTTAATAAACTTAACCTTCGATGATATCACATTTGGAAAAAGTCAATGAGAATAAACTTTGTATGCAATTTGTATCATGTGTGAACACTTTGTTTTGCTATGCTTATTGCATTTTGCATTCTGTCTGTGTCACATAACATGCAAAATTTGGATTAGCACATGCCAAATTATAGTACGTCGAAAATACCATATGTATATTTTGGGTGGAATTTGCTCCCAATGCTGGAGAATTCAGTTTACGATGATTCAACAATGCGTAAAGGCCGAAGTACACAACAGTTTTAATGCAAACACTTAGCCTATGTTACTGTTCCAAATCCTCAAATCCTTCCTAAAAGGACATATTGTAATTTTTAGAGTGGCCAAGGATCAGCAATCTCCACATAAAACCGTAAGTCATAAAAACTTGAAAATTTGAGGGATGGTAGTACTCCAACCAT
>JAHKKF010517729.1:2616-19624 GCA_019740295.1 Labeo calbasu | reverse complement strand
TATTTTATTTCTCGGAATTTGCTGTGTGTGCCAGTGATTTGGAAATGCTTCCCCGCTTATATTTGAAAAAGCAACACACGCTGAGCATCTTCCATTTTAATGACAAGCAATGATAAGCCTTTCTAAAACTGTTGTCCAAAAAAAGTTATAAAAAACACTAACTTGTTTTTAATTCACAACATCAGTCGAGTGTTTAAAATAACCTACTTATGTGATCTGATGTGGATTTTTATCACAGAATGAGGCAGACAACAATAAATTCTATACTCATATTCTATGTTTGTCGATTAGCAGTGTCTTACAGATATATGTAATCATTATGAAAATACACAAGATGGCTTGAATAACACAGAAAAACCATATATTATTGAGTGTTTAATGTTCTATATCTTGTTTTTATTCAGTTTCAGCTATAGTGATGCCTTTATCCATATTAGAGATTTCCTGGCTGGAACGGAACGTAATCAGTGATACTTCTTTAGCGTATATGTGGATTTTCTGCATGAGGGCGCCCTCTGGCGTACAGTATGAATGAAACTCATCCTGTTTTGCGTAAAAATTGAAAAAATAATACCTCTCTCAAAAGAAATATTAAGCAGACATATAATAATCCATGCTTTTTCAGTGTACAGATGATTACAGGAGTATTTTGTTCTTAATTTGTTGCAAAAAAACACACTGATGTAGCAAGCTATTAGAACCGAACCGAAAACCGTGGTTAAAAAACCGAGGTATGTACTGAACCATTGACTAACTGTGTTGTTGCATACCTAATGTTTATGTCTTTCTTTCTTCAGTCAAAAAGAAATTAAGGTTTTCTCTATACAGTGGTCCAAATTGCAGTTTCAGTGCAGCTTTAAAGGGCTCTACATGATTCCAGCGAGGAATAAGAATCTTATCTAACAAAATGATCTGTCAGTTTCTAATAAAAATACATATTTATATACTTTTGAACAACATAGCTTGCACTAGCTCGACATCACGCATTATGTAGTCATGCTGAAAAGGTCACGTTACGTAGGCGGAAGTACCGACCCAGTGTTTAAAGCAAACATGCAAAGAAAGTCAGACACCCTTTACAAAAAAGATAAATAAACAATGTTGGATGATTTTGTAGTTGGAGGAGAAAATGAGATTTCGCCCTACCCTACCTTTCTGAACTGGAGTAAACAGACAAAGAACTAGCCACGCGTGACCTTTCGAGCATTTGTGGTTAAAAAGTATAAACTATATATATATATATATATATATATATATTATTATTTTTTTTTTTTTTGCTACATAAGACCCTAATTTCTTGGCTGGGATCATGTAGAGCTCTTTGAAGCTGCATTAAACTGCAGTTTGGACCTTCAACACATTGGCCACCACTGAAGTCCACTATATGGATACAATTCCTAGAATGTTTTTCACAAAAACTTTAATTTCTTTCGACTGAAGAAAGAAAGACATAAACATCTTGGGATACTGTATATAATTTGTGGGCATCGGAAGTCACTCTCAATATGTAAGAGACTCTAGGTCCTTTAAGGAGAGGTTAGATGTCTGTTAGTGGGACATAGTCAGGGCTCGAATTGAGGGGGGATGCGGGGGGATGGCATCAGTGTTGCCAAGTCTGTGGTTTTCCTGTGGAATTAGGCTACATTCATATTGTTGCTGTGGGTTGTTTTCCATGTCCGCGGGTTAAAACAATCCCAATAATGTAAAATTTAGCCCCTGGAATGCTAATTTTACCAGAGTAACCCCACCAAAAACATGTATTTTACCCCCTTGAACGCGATTTTTTTTACCGGGGAACCCCCCTCGAAATGCGGTTGGGCTACTGGGTTTTGTTGTGAAAACTTGGCAACCTTGGAGGCAAAAAAAAGACAAAAAGCACCCCCTCTGTAAAACAACCATCCCCTTTAGTAATGCTGTATATTATGTTAAACTTATTGTGCAAGCTATTAATATCAATATAATTTATTTACTAAAAACGCTGATTGTTCAATCAGAGCTCATTTTAACGAGTTGCGTGCAAGCTCACGCATGTTTTCATAGATTTTCGTGCAACATGGTTCAAGCACAACCTCTGACGCTCTTCAAAAAGAATACAACACAATAAAGCCCTGATCAGACAGAACATGTTTTTTGCAGTGAGAGGCGCCTTTTTAAAATTGTTTTCTTTTGGCAGTAAGCGTTATGCGCACTGTTTATGCTCCCTGGGCACTTCGCATTTTAACCGCCTGCTGCATCATCGTCAGCTCACAAACCACAGGTCATTTAAGTAAAGCTTATTTTTTGTTAAATAAAAATACGTTTAAAAATTAGACACATTTTTTTGATAATTTGCAATCACAGGACCACATCCTCCACCGCCCCACTGCCCCACCATCCCCCTTGAAATTTTTTTACAGTTCAACCACTGGACATAGTTAATGTTGTAGTTACCATTTTCTCTTGCTCCAGGTCTCGTCTGTATCGGTCCAGTAGTTCTGTTTGGGTCTGATGTCTTCTCTGTTCTTCCAAATCACCCCTCACTGATGCTTTCTGCAGGTCCTGCCACAATCCAGACAAAATGAAAGCATGAATGGCTTCAGTAAGACTGAATAAATCCCAAACTACAGGCAGAATAACATAAAATGTGACCCTGGACCACAAAACCAGTCATACGGGTCAATTTTTTTAAATTGAGATTTATACATTATCTGAAAGCTGAATGAATAAGCTTTCCGTTGCATTCCAATATTTGGCAGAGATACAACTATTTGAAAATCTAGAATTTGAAGGTGCAAAAAAAAAAGAAAATATTAAGAAAATCGCCTTTAAAGTTGTCCAAATGAAGTTCTTAGCAATGCATATTAATAAGTTTTAATATATTTACAAAATATCTTCATGGAAAATGATCTTTCCTTAATATTCTAATGTTTTTTGGCATAAAAGAAAAATTTATCATTTTGACCCATACAATGTATTTTTGGCTATTGCTACAAATATATCCGTGCAACTTAAAGGAGAAGTCCACTTCCAGAACAACAATTTACAGATAATGTACTCACCCCCTTGTCATCCAAGATGTTCGTGTTTTTCTTTCTTCAGTCGTAAGAAATAATGTTTTTTGAAGAAAACATTTCAGCATTTTTCTCCATATAATGGACTGATATGGTGTCCCAATTTTGAACTTCCAAAATGCAGTTTAAATGCGGCTTCAAACGATCCCAATTGCGTCTGTAAACGATCCCAGCCGAGGAAGAAAGGTCTTATCTAGCGAAACGATCGGTTATTTTAATAAAAATATACAATTTATATACTTTTTAGTGCCAAACACTCGTCTTGTCTTACTCTGCCTGGACTGTTTTTGTTCCGGTTCATGACAGTTAGGGTATGTCGAAAAACTCCCATCTCATGTTCTCCCACAAAATTGTCCTATATCGCTGTTTTACCTTTTTGTTAAGGGTGTTTGATCTTCTTTGCATGTTCACTTTGCAAAGACTGGGTCTTGCAGCAATGTAGGATGATTTTGAAATGATTTTTGAAGTTGAGGGACATTTTTCGACATACCCTAAATGTCTTGAGTCAGAATACACAGAGAGTTCATGGAGAGAAAGGCAAGACGTGCGTTTGAGATTAAAAAGCATTTACATTTTCGTTTACAACCGCATTTGGGATCGTTTGAAGTCGCATTTAAACTACATTTTTGAAGTTCAAAATCAGGGCACCACAGAAGTTCGTTATATGGAGAAAAATGCAGAAATGTTTTCCTCAAAGAACATGATTTCTTTATGACTGATGAAAGAAAGACATGAACATCTTGGATGACAAGGGGGTGAGTACATTATATGTGAAACTTTGTTTTGGAAGTGGACTTCTCCTTTAAGACTGGTTTTGTGCTTCAGGGTCACAAATAACAACTGTTCCAGATTCAATCACATTATTGATTTGAACAAAAACATTTAAATTCTTCCCTCAATTAGTAAAAAAACAAATGCATGTTTACAATAACACACTTACAGAAGAAGTATATGAGGCAAGGCATTCAGGATCATTTAATAGCATCTTATTAAAGTGCTTAATGTTATTTTTTCGTTATCATTGTTTGTATAGTGCAAAAGTTTCCAAGATTAGTGGCTTTGTATGGCTGACGTGAGATAAAAATCACACCATTCTCCTGCTGCCAAGGAGTAAACTTGTTTCGTGCTACACAGGCGATAAAGTGCAGCTTAACGAAAGAACTATCCCTTGACATTGAAGATTAGAACAGGAACTAGTGACTGTCAAAACAGACCATACACAGGAAGTGTGGCTTCATTGCTCAGGAGTGCTCGTTTGCATTAACATAAATAAAGCTGTTTTTTAAGTTATATTTTTGGGCTTTTTTTGACAGTTGAGAAGAGCCACTTGAAGCCTCAAGTCATTAAGGCTATGGTTTCCATAGCAGTTTTAGCATATTTTAACAACAACAAAAAATGTTCTAGAAACATCTACACATTATCAGTCTCAGTTAAGAGCTTACTTTCACTGTCAAACAGGATTCCTAGAATCAAAAATGTAATATGAAAACTAATTAAAGTGTTAACATTGAAAAAAATAAATAGACAAGGATGTGAAACTTTAACACATTACTAATAGTGTCACCACTACTAATAGTGTGCTATAAACTATGCAAGTGAATAAAAATAAGACGAAAGGGGAACTGACAACTGACAGTGAAAAGAGAACAAAATGAAAATACGTTTTAATAGAAAGGTACTGCGAGTTTCATAAATCAAAGATAACTCCCCAGTTTAAAATAGTTTTTGTGAATAGAGTTTTTGTTTCTACCCTTCTGAAACACAGCTAAATTTTTCACTACATGCCCCTAAACTTGTATATAAATCTAGGATATGTGCTCTTAATCACTCTTTTTGTCCATCAATCATAAGAGCAATTCTGCTGTTGATTAAGACCATCCAAGTCTGACCATCTAAAGTGTATATTCAAAACTGTTGCATATCCTTCTAAAGGATCAAACTATATGCATGGCTTAAGTTTATTTTTAACTATGCCCCAGAGGATTTAAACAAGATGTTTCCATCTCATTTCACAACAGACTCTTTTCCTAATTATCTTCCACATGCTGCCATTTTTGCTAAATAACTTGAATTAAAAGTATGACTTAGAACCAAACATGGCTCTATTCCAGCTAGCTTTAACACACTCTTCTTTTAAAATTAGGTGTTTGTGACAGAGATTGAAAATGAAGATAGAAAATGAACATTTTTTCAAAAATCGTATCTTTTTTGACACACTTTTAATAATCTATCCTCCACACTGTAAAAAAACAATTTGTTGAGTCAACTTAAAATAATTTCTTACCCGGCTGCATTAAAATTTTAGGTTCAGTCAACTCAATAAAGTTTAGTCAACTTGAAATGTTAAGTTGTACTAAGTGACTTAACCAGCTTTTTAGTTTAACAAGCAAAATTTTTTTGTTTAGTCAACTCAAAAAAGTTGTCACTTAGTACAACGTAACATTTCAAGTTGACTAAACTTAGCTGAGTTGACAGAACTTAAAATTTTAAGGCAGCAGGATAACACAGTATTTTAGGTTAACTCTACAAATTGTGTTTTTTGTTTTTTACAGTGCAGAAACATAATATAAAGTTCTAAAAATATATTTCATTACCCCTTTAAAGGTGCATTCAGTAATCTGGTGCTAATTTTAAAAGTTTTACACGAGAAATATATTATGTTTGGTAAAGAGTCATCAGAATGTTGTATGCTTGTATATGTAGTAGGGATGTCACAATACTCAATATAATATCGAACCGTGGTACCGAGGTACGTATTGAACCTTGGGCTAACTGTATTGTTGCATTCCTAATATGTAGTGTTGTTTGGTGATACAAAAAGCAAAAATGTTAACACTGGAATGAATTTATTATCTTGCTTTACCAGCAGAGACAATGGGAAAAGCAGTACAGCTGAAGAGACATGAAAGATAAAAAGTGAGCATTAACAAAAGATTTCATGAGAGAGAAAATCTTGAGTAGTGATGCCCAAGTTTATTCTTACTTAACGAGGAGTCATTATTGTGTGGACCACTCTCTGAAAACGAACTAGTATCATGCAATTTACGTAACCTAAATTACACAATGAACAACAACGTTACCACTAGCTATACCTTCAATCCATCATCTCCAACAAAGACAATACTTGAATAGCTTGAAATAAGACATTTGAGCAGATAACTTATATTTGTATCTTTCAATAACCCAAGGAAGGCCACGGTACCTTGCTCAAGACCTCCAGTTGGGCCTGCTTGCTTTCGTTGGCCAACTGCAGCTGTTTCATTCTGTACTCCATGGCCTCCTGTTCAGCTTTCATCCTGTTTCTCAGCTCCCTGCGTTTCTGTCTGGATTCTCGGTGTGGGGAGGAAAGGCCCTGCCTTATGCGGACAATGCAGTCCTGGATGGCTAAATACACAAGAACACATGAAGTTGTGGATATACAAATGTTATCACAGTCCATAACCAGCACAGATATGTAATACCTTGAATCCACTCCTGTTTTGCCTTTTTATCTGATGCACTGATCTCGAAACTTTTCTCAATACATTTTACAATAAAGAGGTTTTTCTTTCCATCCTTGTCTGGTAAAGACTGCAAAAACAGAGCAATTTAGAGATTTAAAGAGACAGCACACCCCAAAAATTAAATTCTATCAACATTTTTTCACTATTACTATCGTTCCAAACCTGTATGTTTTCTTGTCATAGCTTTTGTTTCTATTCAGGCTTTCTATTCAGGCACATATTAAATGTAACATGTTGTGGTCATAAAATAATTTAAGATGTTGTACATGCATGAAGTGCCGAGTTTGTATAAAAATACAGTAAGTGCAAAATATATTTCTTAAAGGGGTTATCAGATGCAAAACTCACTTTTACATGTTGTTTGAACATAAATGTGTGTTGGCAGTGTGAGTACACAACCACCCTATAATGATAAAAATCCACCTACAGCAGAAGTGAGTTTAAGGGTTTTTTATGCGTCTTCGCAAATTGCCTTTCCTAATAATGTGCTAATTAGCAAGTTTCGCTCAACATGGCTAATGCGGCTAAAGTAAACAGGACGGCTTGTCAGCCCACAGAAGAACGGGGTGGGTGAGCAGAGCTCATTAGCATTTAAAGGTAAATGCAACAAAATGGCTCGCTCTGAAAAGGGCTGATTTTGAGATGGTAAAAAGGGTATTTTTTACACTACCACTGGGAAATTTTAACCAAAGTATGTTATAGACTTATCATTAAGACCCTAACGAATCATATCAACTTGTGGAAAACGGACATCTGAATGTTTGTAACAAAACAGTTGACTATGTTAATATGGAAGTCAGGTTACCAACATTCTTCAAAATATCTTCTTTTGTGTTCATCAGAAGAATTAATACTCATACATGTTTGGAACGACATGAGGGTGAGTGAATGATAAACGACAGAAGACAGCAAATAACAGAATTTTCATTTTTTGAGTAAACTATCCCTTTAAATTTTGGTCTTTTCCTCACACAACATTATCAAACAACTTGCAATTTAGCGCATAAATCATCACAGCTTTTTTATGGTACTTTAGGTGTTTTTTCATTTGACATTGACTTTTATTGTATGGAAAAGGGCAGCTTGGACATTCTGCTAAACATCTGCTTTCACTGAAAATCATACAGGGTTGGATTGACATGATATGGAAGCATTATTTTGCCAGAGAATAAAAAAAAAAGGTAATTGCAACTTTTTATCTCACAAAAAAATCTGAATTGTGAGAGAAAAAGCTGTGGCAGAAATAAGCTTCATAACATGAGGGGTGTAAATGATGACAATGTTCTTGTCTGTGTGAACTTGAAAATGCCTTTAAAATTCAACTTGATTACAACAAAGACTTTAACAAATGTTATGGCTTTACCTCAACACAGCAGTTGCGATCAAGCGAAATACATCCTTTCTGCTCTACGAGGTCTTCACTCACATAATAGGACATGTAACTGAGATGGAGCTCAAACCATCGCTCTGTCCAGTTCTTCCTCTTATGGCCTTTTTTCATCATATAGCCCTTTTTGAATAAAAAAACAGCAATTGACAACAACCTGTCTGTCATGCATAGACAACAGCAGACCTAGAATGTCTGTAATAAAATACATTAACACAAACCCCCACCTGCTTAATAACATCCATTACAAGCTCCTGATAGACCTCCCTGATGCCCATGGAAAGAGTCTGAGGGTTTATGCCCTTGGTGAAATGGCTCATGCCAATAAGCTCAATCAGTTCCCAAGCATTCAGATTTTTTTTCTTCGAACTAAGGTGCATTTTGTAGTCATCAAATCTGCCCTCGTTCCAACTGCAACCCATTGCTGCAAACAGCTTGCGCAGGAAGTACTCAAGCTGTTACAACACAAAGATACAGTATTATTTCCAGCTGATATCATGTAATTAGAAAAAGATATAAAACACACTAACAGCACTAGAACCCACCTCTTCTGTGACAATGTGCAGTGGATATTTATCTTCAGACAGAAAGTTGAAGATGCACCAGACCTTGTAGGTATCACTTCCTGAGATGAGCAGATGTTTGCTACTGATGTGTTTTGGTGCAGATAAAGTCCAGCACATCTTATTCAGCTCGCTGAAGTCAAAGTTGGCCTGGATCTACCATTAAAACATTCAAAATGAACCTAATTTAGGGCTACAATTTCAAATCTTACTGCAGAGGCTTTAAGGTTGTCTTGTGTTGACTAATGGCAAGGTCTTTTGATACTATATATATATATTTTTATGATACCACAAAATTCATACCAGTTGACATAGCAACCATATCATTTAGTAGTCACTATACTATATTTGACCAAAGAATGCCACGATTGATGAATCAGAATCAAATATTCCAGAGAGCCGTATATTAGCATGGTCATACAATGAGTGAGAATGGGTGAAGAAATGAGATCTACTGTAAGCAAGTATGTCAGAAACTGTTGGTCTTGTGGGGTTTTTGCACATTGCAGTCTCTAGAGTTTACTGAGAATGGTGTCAACAACCAAAAACATCCAGTAAGTAGCAGTTCTAGGGAGAAAAATGCCTTGAAGACAAGTCAGAGAAGATTGGTCAAACAGGTTTGAGCTGACAGGATGGCAACAGAAACTTTTACAGAAGTTATAACCACATGCTACAGCAGTGCTACAGAGAAAAGCATTTCTGAATGCACAACATGTCAAACTGTGAAGTTGAAAAGAAGCAGAATAGCTCAACAGGTTCCACTGCTGTAGATTAGGTAGATTTGGGTGTTTTTCTTAAAGAACAAGTTCACTTCAAGAATAGAAATTTACAGATATTTCATTCACCCCCTTGTCATCCAAGATGTTCATGTCTTTTTTTCTTCACTCGTAAGGAAATTATGTTTCTTGAGGAAAACGTTTCAGGAATTTTCTCCATATAGTGGACTTCTATGGTGCCTGCGAATTTGAACTTCCAAAATGTAGTTTAAATGCAGCTTCAAAGGGCTCTAAACGATCCCAGCCGAGGAAGAAGGGTCTTATCTAGTGAAACAATCTGTCATTTTCTAAAAAAAAAATGTACCATTTATATATTTTTTAACCCCAAATGCTCGTCTTGTCTACCTCTGCGATGCGCATGTGTATTCTGTGTAATCTGGATCAATACAGTTAGGGTATGTCAAAAAACTCCCATCTTCTTCCACTCCCATTTTCTTCTCCAACTTTAAAATCATCCTAAATCGCTGCAGAAGTACCGACCCAGTGCTTACATAGTGAATGTACAAAGCAGGTCAAATGTCCTTTGCAAAAAAGGTAAAACAGCGATGTAGCACCAGGACATTCCATGTTTTCCTCAAAAAACATAATTTCTTTATGACTGAAGAAAGACATGAACATCTTGGATGACAAGGGGGTGAGTAAATTATCTGTATAAATTTTTGTTCTGGAAGTGAACTTTTCTTTTAAGAAAAACATTCCTAAAAGCTATTGTTTTGCAATTTATTTAAGAAAAAAAATATTTTTTGTTTTTTTTTGTCTGTCAAATGAGAAAAATAAGCAACACTACAGTGTTTAAGAATTATATGCAAAATACATTTATATTTATATATAATACAAATCATACATAAATATGAAAACATATACATACACATGTAAATATTTCTTAAATATATACATGCATGTGTATTTATTTATACATATAAATATATACACAAACTTTTATTTTGGATGCGATTAATCGATTTGACAGCCCTTAACCCAGTTTACTGCTTAGTGACTATCTGTATGCGGTTCATGAGTTTGTTTCCCTCAAAACTGTAAAAACTGAGATTCCCAGGCATCATCAAAACATTTAGAGTAGTCCACTTAGATCTGTCAGTCTCTTTCCAGCTCAACCCATAGCGAGAGTTTGGGGTGTAGCTACTGTAGCAGTCTGAGCAAGAGGGTGTTTATCTGATGAGGAACCGTGGCTGATGCATTATTTTGGAAAAGTTTTTCAGATTTAGTTACAATTTTGAAAGCCAAATTTCAAAGACTTCCCAAAATATTCAGAGACAGACAATAGGGTTAAACAAGGATAAACTGGCGGTACTTGTATAAAATGTGGTATGTGTATATACTTGTGGAGTATAAGCTAAACTCAAGTTTTTGCCACACGTGTCAGCTCTGTACTGTCAAGCCGCAGATAAAATAGTAAGATATTGGAAGGACAAGAATAATTGCATTTTGTTTTTGTAATTCTATACTAAGTGACACAAGTAGCGCACAAACTGCATACTTCACACTTAAGTCTTATTAATGTCTTTTTCATTTCTATTTTCAGTAGGAGACAGATAAAAAATATTAATATGTGAGTAACAAGTCTCATGCCGGATGAGTCACAAGTCACGGACCATGGACATGAACTTCCCTGCAGTCGTCCCTTCCCTTAGTCTCATCTACTTTAGTATTTACAAACTTGTTTTTTTTTTGTTGTTTTTTTTTTTTATGCCAATTTTTGCCAAAATATGCACAGGAATTTCAGAGCTTAAATATGTTGCACTTTTGCTTCACTGTATCCAGCAACAGAGTGAATCCCATGATCAGTGTGACAAATGATTATTTGATTAGCATACACAAATAGTACATACACATTTTTTTTTTTTTTTTGTGCCATAACGTTCATTCATTTCTTCCTTAATTTTCAATTTAAATTAGATTTTGAATCCTAAATTTTGAAACCCACTTAATGTTTTGGTACAGAAAAACAGACACACACAAAAAAAGAATATGCCTATGTAAGTTATAAGATCTAAGTTATAAGATCTAATGTGTAACCTTATTCTAGAGGTCTATTCTTAGACAAAAACTTGTGTTGGTGATAGCGAGCATGATATTATTCGGACAAGAACATCACGCTATTACTCTCATCAGAAGAGGAGAAATACAGCAATGATGCTGTGCTTTGATAAGAGACAATGCATTTATTACCTTACTAATTATGAACATGTTAAGGTAGGGCATGTATCCTTGTGTTGACACTGGTCCTTCATCATCATCTTTAAAGTGCTCCTCCAGGGCTGAAGTGTTATGAGGGATTCTCAGTACGGTGCACAGGTTGTGAGACAGCACCTGCAGAGAGATAGATAGCAACTGTATGCCACTTGGGTTCAATCATGTTGCAAAAATAGATCAAGAACACATTTAAATGCCAGAAATTAGTTTTGTAGCCATGTACATGACATGTTTGAATTAATTTACAATTTTAGCATTAAAAAAATCAATATTGAATTTTTTGTGACAGTGGATAGTAATAAAAAAAGCAGTCAAGCAAGTGTACAGCAAAGTTGTAATCTAGACAAAGGGCGGTGACTTTGAAGATACTGTAGCTCTCAATGTCGATTTAATATTTAGTTTATCATAATGGAAAAATACTAAAGATAAAGCAGCTTCTTGTGGTTACTCTATCTTTCAATTTGATAAAATATCCAACTTTGCATAAAGTGATAACCTAAAATCTAAGTTTATCCACAGTTTCTCCACTTCAATGAACATACATCTGCAAACACCCCTGAGGAAGTCTTGCAAGATTGATCAAGCGTTCGGACATTTAGCAAACATTTAGTTTGTCCCACACTCTCTGTCTCTCTCTCTCATGATCTAATAGTACCATCTGCAAATGTCTGTTGAAAAAAATAGGCCTAATGTTCAGCTGTCAGTAGGCTAGACTGAGTCCATGTGAGACATGTGTACAGTTGAAACACCTTAAATAACTTGCTTACAGAGGAACCCCTAGCTAAGATTTGTGCTCCACACATGTGTATTAGTGTTATCTTTGATCATGGGAAATTTAAAATGTGTGCGTCTTTCCACTCTGAAGATATCGGCAAAAGTTGTTCGATTTTTTTCCATGGTGAGATTTTCATTTCACCATGCCCCTTCCACAATGAACAGCTTCTTATTATTTTATGATAGTTAAACTTAACATATATCATTGCAAACACTACTACTACACCCTTACGTCGTGACATACGTCGCTATGTATGCAGTAACTGTTTAATCATAGAAAATATAATGCATATTCAGATGCTGTGTGTGTTTGTGTACTGGTATTACCTATGTTATGGGGACCAAATGTCCCCACAAGTATAGTAATACCAGTAAATTCTAACCTTATGGGAACATTTTTAGGTTCCTATGAGGAAACAAGCTTATAATTCATACAGAAATATTGAAAATGTAGAAATGCAGAAAGTTTTAATTGATGGGTAGGTTTAGGGTTAGGTTATGGAATATACAGATGTGTGTAATATTATTTTTACAGTTATGTTTACATTTGTACTGTTTGCCCTATCTTTTCTAGCGTTAAATTTTGTTTTTGATTAACTGAATCTGAATGAAATAAAGCAAATAAATAAATCTGAATTTTAAAAAAACTAAATTAATTTTGTAATTTATTACATTTGCAATAAATGGTTAGCCAGCTTCAGAGCATTAAGAATGGGTGTCTCAACCGTACACTACATAAGTTTTTGAGTTAACTGTGGAAA
The DNA here is from genome assembly GCA_019740295.1 of Labeo calbasu. Taxonomy (NCBI): domain Eukaryota; kingdom Metazoa; phylum Chordata; class Actinopteri; order Cypriniformes; family Cyprinidae; genus Labeo; species Labeo calbasu. Next base: position 6,596 of record JAHKKF010517729.1, on the reverse strand, counting down.
ATATAAATTACTTATGGCTATTATCAATTTATGATATTTTAGTAGACAAGCAAAAGAAATATCATGTAAAAAAATCACTTTATTTCAGCATCTAGTTTTTGTGTAGTGATGGAAAAAAGCATAAAAGTGTCTATACTGTACCAGAGACTATAGAATACTTTAAATACCTTAAAGGGACTTTGACTGTACTCAGTCTACCCTATACTGTAGCCCGGTATCGAAAGGGAATAATCTAGGTTTCAGAGAGAAACTGTCTACTAGATGTATAATTGAAAAAGTATCTTCACTTTATCCAGATTATAATATCTGTATGAATAAATATGTCTAACAGAGACTATTCGTACAAGTAAATCCATTTTATGAACAAAGTTCAGTTTTTAAGTGGATAAACGAGTGCGCATAACTCTTCAGCCTGAATACACGGAAACTAGAGCTCGAACAGGTGCGCGCAGTGATTTCTATAGTTGATAGTAAAGTAGTTTGCTTACCTTCAGCTGGGATTTAGATACTTTCCCGTTTCGGTCTACATCTAGAGCAGTAAAAGCGTACCATATGGGTTTGAGTATTTCGTCCCGAGATATCATGATCAACTGAATGAACGATGTCAGAGCGCCTGTCAAACTGATCCTCTTCCCTCAGTCAATGCGCGCAACCCGACCAGGAGTCACGTGACCTACATTGTTCAGCACTACACAGCTTTTCATAAACCTCACACAATTACATACAAATAAAACCGTAATATGAACCGAACGAACCGAATATGTTCCTTTTATCCGTGTTTTTCACTTTCAGCGTTGTCCAGTTCAGCAATTGAATGTTTTTGACTGCAGTGAATCAAGTTTATTTAATAATAAAAAAAGCGTTTGTGATATATTTGTGATGTGTATTAATAAAGTGATAACTACAGCACTTTTGGTATCGCACGATACACGAATTGTGTTAACTTTCGTGTTTACTACTGAATTGTTTGCAAACACTGCTGAAACACATACTACCAAGAGCACGTGTAATAAACATGATCGAAGTATTTTCCTTTCCATCAAGTATTTTAAGCAATGGACCGCTATCATCTAAAAAAAAAAAAAAAAGAAAAAAATAAAAAATAAAAAATAATAATAATAAATAAATAAACAAAAAGTGGATGCTTGGGTTCTAAATGTTGCAGGCTTTAGTGACCTACATGACCTTTTACATATAACACAACACAAGATTTTAGGTTAAAATATAGGCTATATGACAGCTTTTCCCTCTTTAGTTTTAACTAGTAATAGTTATAAAATAATTGGTAACACTTTACAATAAGGTGCATTAGTTAACTACATTAGTTAAGAATGAACAATACTTCTACAGCATTTATTAATGCATTATTAAAATCATAAGTTGTGTTTGTTAACATTAATACACTGAACTAACATGAACAAACAATGAATGACTGTATTTTTATTACCAAATAATGTAATACATGTATTGTTCATTGTTCGTTCATGTTAGTTTATACATAAATTAATGTTAACAAATGACATCTTATTGTAAAGCGTTACCAAATAATAAAAAGCTGTTAATAATGTGCAATGTCACATCACATGATATATCAACATGTTTATTTAAACGCAGTAATTAAAATGTGTTCCCTAAAACAATGTTCAACCAAACAATAAGAGCTTTGTTAATGCTTACATGAATGGTTTGCATGTACAGCGTAAATCTTTGGGCACATGTTGCAAACATTACAAATCTAAAAGACTTTGTTAAAACAATCACAGTCTTAAAATAGAAATGAATGTAGAAATACATGTAAGATTGCATCTATCGGGCCATGTGTAATTGTAGTAGGCATTGAAAACATTTAAAAAATATATTTCCTGTAGTTTCTGCACTGCATTCATACCAACCACAGTGCATGCTAGGGAAACACTACATCTGCTTTGGTAGATTCCCCTAGTCCTGAAAAACAGGTCTGGTAAATGACCCACAAAAACAACCATCGGTATGAAGTCAAAGGTGTACAAGGAGGAAGTACAAACGTTAACCAAAAATGATATCAAGTGCTAAGAATCTTTTGACAGTCTTTTGGCCTTAAGTCATCTTACAAACAAGTTCTACAGACTGCATTGTTTTTCAGCTATTTCCTTATCATATTCTTGGCTATTGCAGTACCGACTACAATATCATTTCAACCATGCAAACCATTTCTTCATGAGCCAATTTGTGAATAATAACTGCAAATAAATGATATAGTAAATACATCTATATGAATATTTCTTGAAGGCTTTTTATTGAATATAATGTTGTTTTGTCATTCAATCTCTTTTACAATGTGACATTACGAAAATGACAGTTCCTCATAATAAACATTATGTATGCATATTGCTATTTCCCAACTTAACTGCTATTTTCAGCAAAAATATTTGACCAAATATTAATGTAGCCTATACATATCCAAACATCCAAGATTATTAGTGAAAATACAATTATATCATCAGCATAATGTAATTAAAAATTGAACTAAAATGTATTATTTGTATTTGGTATGTCGCATTAATGTCAGCAGCACTTGATACGACCTTGACCTGAGCTTCTTGTGCTTCAAAGCAAGCGAGAACATTAGCAAAGCATCACGACACACTAAGCATCCCGTTCATCTCTTTTTATTTAAAAAATGCAAACAGGTTTCTGCCTTTTAGATATCTATATCATTGTGAACAAAATCTGTTAGAAACGCTAATCGTAGTGCACAGCTTAACTTCTGTACAATTGTGGCGAAAGGGTAATTACAAAAGTTTATCATTTGTTCATCTAACCACTAGTCATACTGAATACTGAGTCCCATCTGAAGGTGAAGGTAGTCAATTGCTCATTTCTGTTGTTTCACTTCCCTGTAACGATGATGCTATTCTTAGAGCCTCCTCCAGTGAAGTCTGTTCATTGAGCTGTAAGAGAGAAAAAAAAAAAAAAAAACACCCGTGTTCAATAATATAAACATATGTCCAGTTAGAGAGGTAAAGGTCAATTAAATATGATATAGAATAAACTACATGACTTTTGCCCTGATTTACAGTCTGGATGAGTCGATGTCAGATAGTCTGCAAGTTTCATGCAATCAGAGTTGACAGAATTTACAAAAAAAAAAATTGTGCATTGTAAGATGGGCACAGGATCCGTTTTTTAGCTACAGACTATTATTACATCTAATTTGACGACCATATTAAATATGTTTGATATTTGCAGCCGATTTAAGAACATATATTGTTTCCATTTGTCATGCATGAATTTGTTGTGTTCAAAATGACTTTAAAGTCTGGTAGTGTGTGATCCTCAGTCGTTTAGTGTAAAATGCCCAGTTTTTCTCTGTAACCATTTACAAAGCCGGCAAATGTACGATGCATTTTTAAAGTTTAGGTAGCTGACTTGTTGCAACTTTGCAGACAGCATTTGCACACAAGGGTACATCCTGAAACTGATTTCAGACAGGCTTCTAAGGGGCCGTTCACACAGAATGCGTTTTTCCATTCCAATGTACTACTAGGGAGTTTGTGATATACCGGTAATGACGATAATCATGATATTTAAATAATTAAATATCATTATCGTGTTAAATAGGGGTGTTGCAATATATATTTAATTTCTGAATATAAATAGTGCACATACGATAATATGTGATCGCCAGTGCCATTATAGAGCATTATGCTCTCACTGATTTGATTCATTCAAACTCAACACTAGAGGGCACCCTTGCGATAAAGTTTACAAGCGAAACTCACAGAAGTAATAAAACAAATTACTTTTTACAGGAGCAAAGGCATCCAGCTGTAGCTATAGCTAAATAAATTGCAGAAAAAAAATGTTTTGTATGCTGCAATAGGATAAAAATAGGAAGCTATTTCAAACACTCGAACAACACTATAATGCAAGTTTGGAGTAAAACTATGTAGTTATTCTCATATATTTTGACAATAAAACAATACATCTACAATAAAACA
>JAHKKF010517727.1:3931-34168 GCA_019740295.1 Labeo calbasu | reverse complement strand
ACACATCTCTGCCATATGTACATCAACTTGACATAGTCACCACTAGTAAGCTACTACTAAATATATTGTAAAAACTTTAATTTGCTGTAAAGTTGCTTCGCAACGATATGTATCGTGAAAGGCGCTATACAAATAAATTTGAATTGAATTGAACTGAGATTATGTAGAGAAACTGAGCTAAGAGCACTCCCTTTATAACTGACTGAGCCCACTCACGCAAAAACCCCTGATATAATCAATGATTAACTACACAATCAATCTCTTATTTATATTTATGTGTATATTTTTTGTTTGTTGGTTTGTTTTCTGTTTTTTTCTTTTGTTTTTGTTTGTTTTTGTTTTTGTTTTGTTTTTTTTGGAAAGATCTGCGAGCATGTAGAACTCAGAAAACAAAAGTTTTGTGCATGCACAAGGTCATGAAACCTGTGTGGGAAAAAAGTCTGCCCCCAACTCCAACACCTTCTCATCGGATCTACGCGAATCTCGTAGGTGACCTATTTTGATTCCAAAAAGGTGAATTTTCACCGAAAGGTGAGGAGTTTGTTTCTATGTAGATGAGAAACACCCACGATTCAGTCCGAATGACTCAGAATGAATTTACCTGTGTGACTGATTCATTGATAAGAACTGACTCAAACTCTGATTTGTTTTTTTAATCTGGCATCACTACTTTTGTTTCTAAATATTACTGGAATCTACTGAAATGGGAAATGTAATATTGTACGTATGGCACAAGACTGGGCCACGCTACGAAAACGCAATGTATTTGTCACGTTAAAACTAAAACTACACCTAACCCACATGAGAGAGACCAGAGTTCTGAAGAGACGAATCTATAATCTGGAGTCCGAGTGGAGATGCTGGAGCAAACTGTGACCCACACAAACATTAGTCACGCTGAACAATCATGTGAAGAGGAAGAAGACAAGGACACTTACTGAGCGAATCATCCCGTTCCTCTCGTCAACGCCGCAGCACATCCGATCTGAAAGACAAAATATTAAGACACCTTAGAAATGCCATAAAGCATGCTGTCTGTCCGAGAAATGACACATCACACAACTGGCTGCTAAACTACAGAAGGAAAAAATGTAAATGAGGCAACTATCAGGTTTAGGAGCAAGTGTTTGTCATTCATCAGTCTGCTGTCAGATGGCATGATAAAACAGATCATCTGAAAGAGCAAAACTGAACTAAGAAAGTTTAGAAGCAGCTCGTGTCTCTTCAGAAGACTTGGATTAATCCACTCTATTCATATGGATTACATTAACGACGTATGAAATGGACGGACAAAGCGATGAGAGAATATTAAAATATCTTAATGTCGAATATGAACAAAAGTCACGCAGGTTTGGAGCAACACGAGGAGAGTAAATGATGACAGGATGATCATTTTTGGGTGAACAATTGTTTTAATAACCTGATTGACTCAGAAACGCACCACATTTGAGCAGTAAAACGACCGGTCGTGGTCCTTTCATTCATTTTCTCTGCTTTGAGTTTCCTCCAGATGAATCAGAGGCTGATAGCACGTACACTAGCCGGGGCGATTCAAAGCGGCGTTTCGGGAAGCCCGTGTTATTCGGATTCCCATGAGCCTCCGCCGGTGGGAAAGAGGGCAATAAAGCGAATCCCAGCAGAGCACGCCAACCTCAGAGACTCACATCTGCATTCGCATCTTGTTTGTCTCCAAGCCTCAGCGATGTTGGGTTAGCGTTAGCCTGGAACCCGCTAAGAGTGCTAATGAAACAAAGATCTGCTTTCGGGCTGTATTGTGGCTGTTGTGTTTCTGAATTGGAGGGCGTGTTTCGCTCTAACTCTCAACAGCAGTGGAACCAGTTCAAATTAGCGGTGAGAAAGTTCTGCCGCGGAAAAAACTGAAACCAGCTGTAGGGTAATTAAGCTAAATGGAAGATTGCAAATGACTGCAAAACAATATTTCAACTGGTGCGCTGAAAACTCCCTCTTCAGTTACAGCAGTAAACAAGAGGCCGTCAGAGGGTTTGAACTTCTTCAAGTGCTGTGAACGGCCTGAAAAACCGAGTGAACTTCCATTACATGCAGTTTCTCCTGCTGGAACGAGAGCGTGTGGCATTCATTAGCGTTAGTGAACAAACCTTATGGCTCCGTGCGGATTAATCACAGGAATAAAACAGTACTAATGTGTAAATGTCAGCACAACAATGTAAATGTCACCAGTGTATCATGTGCATTTTATACTCCCAATGTCTGGTGCATATTAGATATTTTTAATATATATTATTTAAGTTTCTTTTGCTCACCAAGGCTGCATTTATATGATCAAAAATACTGTGAAAAATGTGCAATATTAGCATTTAAAAAAGCTGTTTTCTACGTGAACATCTGTTCAAATGTTACTGATTGCTGTGGTCAAAGCTGAATTTTCAGCATCATTACTCCAGTCTTCAGTTTCCTTCAGTAATCATTCTAATTTGCTGATTTGCTGCTCATCTAATTAATTAACAAATAATGAAACTTGGACAATTTAACAACAATGTATTTAAAGTTTAACAAAAGTTACATTTTTAGGGCCACATGGCCCCTTTGCCCGCCCAATGCCAAATCAAGGCATAAAACAATTTAACTATTTAAAACTATTTAATCAGTGTTTTAAACTGTAATCAAACAAAAATATAACAATTCAAATGTTTTCTTGTTTTTTGTTTTCACACAGACATGCGCATGTTTTCCGCATCGTAGAAGCCATGTGGCCTACAGCGGTTAAGGTTTACAAACACTCAGTGAGGATGCTAAAGCGCTGTAGTTTTCATGTTGTGTGAGCTCCGGCGGCTCGATCCTGACCGGCGTCAGCCGTGATTCCTGACTCAGCTGTGACAGAAGGTCAAACAAAGGGAATGTCAATATGTCCAATAGCAGAGACAAAGACATCATGACTATTTGCTCTTGGTCTCGTTTCCCAGGCCTCCCTGCAGTCGAGCAGATATACGTCATCATCCAAACACTCGGCACACATTCGTTCCCTCGGCGACTCAGTCCAGCGCTGGAACGCTGAAACACGAGAGCAGATTCACACTGAATCTGAGAAATGAAAGGAAATGCTCTGGAGGTTTTCCCGAGTGCGTTTTCAAACACGCCGAGGCTTTGACTGTAACGTGAGCTCTGTGATCCTCAGACGTGACATCAGAGCGATGGAATGCTTCACATGTGAATCAGCTCTCAGCGTCCATCCATTCGTACTGTTAGAGACACGGACCGTCAGTCGCCCTTAATAATGATCATTCACACAACAGCGATGATGAACCGAGCGACTCGAACTGCCACGACCACAGGAGGAAAGAGTCCCGGCCTCTCACAGCGACTGAGCATGTTGGCTGGATTAGCAGGATATCTGAGCTTTGCTGGAATGCAGGAAGTTCATTACAGCACATCCTGTCATGAGCAGTGAGTCAGTGTGTCTTGAAAAGCTTAAACATGATGCAGTAATCATGTGTTACCATGTGCAAGAGTGTTTAGCCTTTACTGGAGCACAGGCCACCATCAAAAATATTGTCTCCATACTGTATAATGATGTTCATTTTTTTTTATACCTTTTTACATTTATAGAAATGGAAATGAACATCCTTTACCTGCAGTAAAGAGACGTTCGCAAGCTGAATGCATATTGAAGGGTTGGTTTTTGATAGAAGACTTGATTCACACAATGGATGGCAAGTAAATATCACCTCATCCAGTGCTACTTTTGTTTCTGTATTATAAAGTATCCCATTACAGTGTAAAAAAAAAAAACACTGCAAACTGAAATTTTGGTGCCCAAGTGAACTGTCCAAATGAATCAAACTGAACTTTAGAGTGTTGCTGCAAACCTGTTTGATGGATTACATCAAAAGTGTGATTCATGTCATTGCTTCTGATCCTAAACAGCTGATGGAAAACACACACAACATGATTACTGAAATATCATCAGGGAAAATGATTCTCGGGTCTGTATATGGTAATGTCCATCATCAGACGAAGATTTATCAGTCATGTTTCACTGCAGCTCGAGCATCAGTACAAAGAATCTAGCGATGCTCCTGATCATATGTGATGAGTTTCAGACTGATTTGGCTTTACATTCACATACATGACAGACGGCACTCAAACACATCTTTGTATTCATAAGACGAGACATTATGTGCAAGTAAGCTGCCTCCTGCGATGAGGACTCTAACACCGCCTCGCCTCTTTCACCGGACCGATTAGCGCAGGTGAAAGGAAAAGAAACAAAAAGGAAACAGGGACTTGTTATGGGCTAATCCAGCTAGATAGCATGTTCTGAAGGGACTTGTTTAGGCAGGAATAATTTAAACGTATTATGCACACGTGTCCTGCGGCAGTGTGGCACGTTTTTAAATGACTGCAATGAGACAGACTTACAGCAGTTTGGGTCTCTTTAATTGCCAGTTCAACAGAAAGATGAACAGAACGGCAGCACAAAGCCAACTTCTGCGGTCGAGTTCATGAAAACCTTATTAAGAAAAAATGGAATGTATCATTTACAAAATTTGATTTAGAAATTATTGTATTTGATTGTAGATGAGTTTATTTTTGCACGGGAACGGATTTGGAGAAATGTAACGTGAATGGGTGCCGTCAGAAAGAGAGTCCAAATAGATCACGATAAACCACAAGTGATCCACACCACTCCAGTCCATCAGTTAACATCTGGAGAAGACAAAAGCAGAAACAAATCCATCAAGACATTTTTAACTACGAGTCCATAATCCGTAATAATGCTTCCTGCAGTGAAAAAGTGGCCTGGTCTGAATCAGGAGAGAAATCTGCACAGATCAAAAACCGTTTACAAGCCAAAACAGTCTAAACAAGTATGTGGCTGGATTTTGATGTGAGAGACAACAGGAGATGGACTTTTTCATTGGAGGAAGCGTCATGGATGTTATAACCATCTTAATGGATTTGTTTCAGCTTTTGTCTTCTCATGATGTCGATGGACTGGAGTGGTGTGAATTATTTGTGGATTATTGTGATGTTTTTATCAGCTGTTTGGACTCTCATTCTGACGGCACCCATTCACTGCAGAGGATGCGTTGGTGAGACAGTGATGGAATGACACATTTCTGCAAATCTGACGAAGACACAAACTCACCTACATCTTGGATGGCCTGAGAGTGAGCACAGTTTCACCACATTTTCATTTTTGGTCAACCGTTCCTTTTTGGGAATACAGACTATTCTTCACTTTTTTTTTCTTAAGTAATAAAATAATACGAATTTTATTTCTCAGAATATTTAATGAACCCATAAGGCAATAACAGTGACGTTTAGTTCCCTCCACCCTCAAGCGGGTTTGACACTCCTGATTTAGTGCATTCATTTTTGCTGGGCGGCAGACGGAACCGCTGTAGTCGCACTGGCTCGGCTGCAGACATTCATTCACTCTGGAGCACTGACAGATTCAACGTCCCAGTTGTTTGCACATTGTCTGTTTGAATCCTCTTCAGCACAGAAAGAAAAGAGAATATTAGAGTGTGGAATAGACAGAAAAACTGGTGAAAACTCCTAATGGATCAATAAGAAGTCATGGTTTGTATCTCTCTCGTTCTGCTTCCTCATCCTTCCTTACTGGCGGTTACAGTGGCCTGGTTTCCACCTCTGACCACAGACCGGCCCCGGGGTTCCTGTTTACTTCTGCCTGACATGAAAGACTGAAGCTAGCAGGCCAGACACTCTCTCTCTCACACACACAGAGAGTTCACACTCGAATGGCCTGAGAGCTGAACCCTTTGCTAAACAACAGTGTAATTCGACTCAGACTGTGTCATGCATAACGCAAAGCACCAGATCAGCCTTTTATATAAATATGAGATTCATCATCAGAGGAACATCCTGCACACTTCCCTGTTTCTAAACAAACAGACTGGTCACTGAAGGGAAAATCTGTCATTTTGTTCTCTCTTTAGTTGTAATGCAATAGGAACTTCTCTTCTTTTTTTTCAGATTTTGCACCTGGTTTTCCCAAAGCCAAATGGCTCAGCTCCCACCTCTGAATAGAAGCAGCCAATTCGAGCTTCACGTCTTGTTCCACATGACATTCCTTACAAAAGAAAACTTGAGGCACATCTCAAGACTTTCCCCTCTGCTTGGCAGTGACCAAAAAAGGGGCGTGAATGACACCGGCAGCTCACCAGCGCTGAGCACAAGCAGACCTGCACTCTCATGCATATGAGAACAGAAGAACGTTTGCACCATTTACTAAAGGTGTGTTAAGTTGCCAAGCAGAAAGAATTAGTGTTGCCCTCTTCTTTGTGTTTTATTTTATTTGTTTGTTTGTTTGTTTTTAGACATATAAGTCAGAAACCAAACCAACCATCTTTGAGGAGAATCACAAGTATCCTGAAAGCATATCAAGGCCAACAGTGCGGACTCTTATGGTGCAATTTTCTGACCAAAACTCTCTGATTGGTGGAATTTTCTGAACAGCATTATGGGTAATGTAGTTTTTCCATCACAAATTTTGCTGTTAAACATTAATCCTTAAAAATAAGTTGCATTAATGCTGTCTGGCGGCCTTGCAGAAGCATATTTATCTATTAGCATCACGGTAGCTCACAATACGGATGTCTATAAAGGTTTATAAGTAAAATATTGTACATATCAGTTCCTCTATGGAGAAAATATAGTTTTTACTTTTACAGTTACACTTAGCAGTGTTTTCTAATGAAGGAATATTACTGTTACCCTAGCAACTGCATAGTAACACACTAAAACCCCTCAGAACAGCTCAGTAACGGCCTGTCTTTATGGAGGAGAGTTTTGCATGGCCAAACGCATTTCATTCGGCAGCTTCACTTTTAACTCACACATTCAAATACAGTGTGAAGTGTTAAAACACCGATCAGTGCTGCGGTGTGTCCGAATGATGTGATGCTGAAGGAATTTGACCTCTGACCCAGATCTGCCTGTATAAAAGGCTGACGAGTGGACCGGAGAAGAAAGCCCGGTGTTTGGGACCCCTGCGGTCCGTCCGCCAATACTGCACTGGTCTAGTCCGGCCCGCGTCGCCCCGGTGCACGCTAACACCCCCTCCGGCCGCACAGACGCCCCCTTTTTCCCTCCTCGGCCCCTGCACCTGCAGCTTCCTTTATGTGATCAGCGCAGAGACACACTGCCACTGCGTGAGGCCCTATTGTCCCGCGGCCGAGAGAGACGCTACCGATAGTTACCGCGCTTAGACGAGGGCTGTGAGAGTGAGAGTGGATGAAAACAGACAGCAGAGACCACACTGGAATACTGACGACAGACGAGCAGCTGCACATTCGCACACACACCGTTTTTCTACTGTTCAAACTGTACACCTACATTTACCCCTCACACAAAACTATGCATTTTCAAAACACTTAATATGATTTATAAGCTTGTTTCCTCAAGGGGACCAAAAAAAATATTCCCACAAGGTCAAAATTTACTGGTATTATCATCCTTACTAGCCATTTTGTCCCCATAATGCAGAGGATACCAGGACCGCACACACACATCTCTCTCTCTCTCTCACGCACACGCACACACACAGGTCAGTGAGTTCAGTAGGCAGATAAACCAGCAGAGTAACTGAAGGTATCAGCAGTTTTCATCAGCTGTCGATGTGATTCTCACTGTTTTAAATGTACAGATTGTTAAAATACTGCATGTAGGTCATCAAATGTTCTTCTCTTTTCAGTATGAAGCATGAACTCTAGCAACTGAAGCTCTGCCGCAGCCTGACTTCAGACTAAAACACTGCTGTTTTTGTTTCCTAGTTCAGGCCTCTTGAACTTATCAAGATGGAGACAGTCATTTTCCCTCATTTAAATAGCTGAACACATAATGAATAGCACTTCTGATAAAATAACTCACGCACTTACACATTTACTGGAACATTTCAAGTCAGGAACACTTTAATTTCCTTCACGTGAGATCCAGTCGTATCAGTAGCTCAATAAAAGCTGCTAATTTCACGTGGGTCAACTCACCTCACAAAGGCCGACATGGCGAGTTCAACATTACTCACTTAACAACATACAACTCACAGAATAAATGAATTTGCATGTGAATCATGTGTATTTACATGATGGTGTACCTGTAAACTTGTGTGGTTTTGCATCCACACCACTAGGTGTCAGTATAAGCCTGAGACGACTGTCATATCAGTCAGCGCAAATAAACAAAATCATTATAGGATGCAGCAGCCATCATTTTAATGATAACTCTATTAGCGTCCACACCAGCGGACGTCAGCGTTCTGTTTATTCTAACCCCATAAGCACATGCTGCTGCAGTTTTGCTGTCTGTCACTTTAAATGCTCAATCTCCTTAAAGTCGGGTGGGTTCTGATTGGCTGTCAATGTTTTATGTTGTTCATCAGCTGGAAAGAGATATTGCTCTGAAAGGGATTCCAACCATAATGTTCAACTGTTTGTTGTAGCTGTGGACTCACTATTTTCATAACATCAGAATGAGTTTTAAAAACACAGTCATAGATATTGTTATAGATATCTCATAATTGATGTGAGCAGGCCTAACATGTGAGTTAGCTGTGAAGTAGCTCTGATGAATATGAAATCTGCCAATACAGCACAGCTCCAGACACCAAACCGCTCTCAACTGCATTTCCCAGAGTTCAGCGGGGTTTCATCTGTCACACCGGTGCCTCGATTCCTCAGATTGTGCTGTAATGTGGTCTTTGTGCTGTCATTAGCACACAGTGAGTGCAGTGTTCACAGCGGCCTGAGGAAGAGGAGGAGAGAAAGGCAGGCTTTGTCTGCCATACGCAGCACCGCTGAAACCGGACCCTCACGGGCGGCAGAGAGATTACAGCCCGCACGAGAAACCCCGCCACCCCACGAAATGTCACGCAGTACAGACTGAGCGGTGATATGGACACAGAAACGCACCGAACGCGGCAGCAAACCACGTCTACCGTCACCTGAGAGACCAGCGTCGATTATGGTTATACGTCAAACTCGCATAAGAATGTCTGAGCAGATTCAGTCACCTACTATATGTACTCAGTGTTGGGGAAAGTTACTTTTAAAAGTAATGCACTACAATATTCAGTTACTCCCTAAAAAAGTAACTAATTACATTACTTAGTTGCTTTTTATGGAAAGTAATGCGTTACTTTACTTTTGCATTACTTTTTAAATCTGGGCAGGGCTTGCTTGTTTGTTTTTAATATAAAAAGTTCTATTTTTGGCAAATGCAAAAGCCTTTTCACACCAAATTTACTTTGAGGAAAGTAAATTCACGTCTGTACAGTAGACCGCAGAAGAAAAAATTCTCAACTCCTCAGCAATAAAAAAAGGAAAACAAATGCTAGATTTTCTTGAGTAATTTGTACTTGAATTGGATCATCGAAGGTCGGCAGCAAAGACATCGGTTAATAAAATGGGATTAAATGCATAAAGGATATTTGTATTATTTAACATATTTAATCATTGCAGGTTTGCATCATATTCTGAGTTGAATGTTACTGTTTTGTTTTTTGTTTTCATTTTGAGGAATACTGAATCTGTTTTCTGTGAGATGAATTAATGCATTAATGCAATAAATGGGGGGGGAAAGTAACTGGCGTTACTTATTTGAAAAAAGTAACTCAGATATATTCCTGTCAATTAAAAAGTAATGCGTTACTTTACTAGTTACTTGGAAAAAGTAATAATATTACGTAACTCGTGTTACTTGTACTGCGTTACCCCCAACGCTGTATATACCGTTCATTATTCCAACTGTAATTAATTGTGCAGTGTGTCTGTAAATGTGATCTATCCAATCAGAGAATTTAGAGTGCTTGTATAATTAAGTTTTTAACATTGAATGTAGTGTAATTCAAATATCACAAGTTTGTTGTTTCCAATTTTTCATGACAAATGTAAATAAATGATTTGTGTTTAGTGCATCTAACTTTTTTCACACAGTTTGGTGTTCATTTTATTCATCTAAGGCCTTGACAAGCTAATAAAAAAAACAATACATTCTATTTAGAAAAGTGAACATTTCTAACAAAAATCTATCAAGCTCAGCTCTGAGGGTCTTAACTGTTTTTAATCAGTCATAAAAGAGGTGCAGCGAATCCAGTGACATGTTAAAGCTGTAAATTGGGATGTCTTCCATGAGCGTCTAATTGCACGGCTGCTGTTGTCAGGGAACGGGAAGGTGACAGCAGGTGAAAGCCAGGCGTGTTTTTAGGAGTCTGGAATTTAAATGCACCCTCCTCACACACACACACACACACACACACACAGAGTGAGCGTGGCAATCAGGCGTCTCTCGGCATGAGCGCGGCTCTGCACTCATGCATTCTCTCTGTCCCTGTCAATCGCTGTCAGTGTGTCAGGTAGTTATTGTGCCAGGAGCACGATGCCTGATTATTTATTTAAAAACTCATCCGTTCCTCAACCCATCAAGGTCATTGTTTCACCAAACCGGTTCAAACGTTCCGGCGTGTGGATGAAAGGCACGTTAACAGAGCTCTGAATGAGGAAGTCTCCAGTGAACATACAGACCGGATGGACACGTGTGCTCGAGCCCCATCATACGGCATCTTGTATGAAACGTTAATATAAAGCATGTGAACTACAAACAGCATCTCCCGACTACCTCCAGCTCCTTCAACTTGCTGGCGACTATAAAAAGCAAAGTAATTCCACTCCGTCATGAGGAAACGTTCACCATTGGTGCCAGCTCTTTCTTCAGAATAATTGAAAGAGCAAAGTGCATATGGAATAGAGCAATAATAATAAACATTTATATTGCTCATTTATATGGAAAAATCTATACGCCGGTTCCTACGATCACACCGCAACAGAAATATATAACGTGGACACGCATGGCGGCTCTGCTCTCGCTGCAAATGGAAGAGTGTTTTCATCACTTGGCTGTTACATTAAAAGCGAGCAATAGTGAAGATTGTTGCAAATGGAAAAACCTTTTATCTTAATCTACACAGATGCGATGTGAGCGCAAACACTACTTGCGAGTTATCAGTGTGACGCTTTTCTCCTTCCCAAGCGTGGATGTTTCATAGAATAAAACAAATATCTGCTTATACATGTGTTTATGTCTTTCTCTAGAGTAACTAAAAAAAATGCACACACTTTTGATTCAACCTGGTGACTCTGCAGATCAATGCAGAGACGCGGATTCGACCGAGCAGCGCTGAAGGCCTGTCAATCCCTGATTCAATTCAAAATCTATCTTCGATTCTTCTAGATCAATCCAATCCTCCACTCACAAACGCTTCGGTCACAACATGTTCTGGAAATCTCCGTACGTCACATCTCTGTCAGACAAAGAAGTCAATTAATCCGAAGAAGGCTTTCTAAGAAATTCACTAGTACGTGAACTAAGTGTCAAAAAATCTGCAGCAGAACCCACTGATCACTAAAACAGGACTGTTTCCCTGGATTCGCACGTTCATTCTACACTCTTCAGAATAAAGGTTCCAGAGGAGATTTTTGCAGTAATTCCACAGAAGAAGCATTTGTGGTTCCCAAAAGAACCTTTCATTGAACAGTTCATAAAAGAACATTTTTTTTAGTGCGAAGACTCTAAAGAACCTTTTCAAAGAAACTTTTGTGCAATGGAATGGCTCAATGGATGTTAAAGGATCTACATGGAACAATCAGTGGCATTAACCCTTATTTTTAAGCATGCGTGTACACCAGTGGATTCATTTCTGTCAGTAAATAAGTCAGCTCCGCCGTGCAATAATATTGGAGGGGATGAGGACTGCAGAGGAAGGCGGACGCCCACCGCAGCGCTGAGAGGGGGAACCACTCCCCGTCTCCAAATGGAAATTAATCCCCCAAAAAACAGCCTCATCAGTATTCTGCTCACACAGCCTCCAAACGTACAGGAGGGCGGTGGGACGGGTGCAGGAGAGCCCAGACTGACTGTACGAGCGCTCCCCAAACCCAAAATCTGCCTATTCTTCCTTTCTCTAACTTCATCGCCCGCTATTTGTGTTTAGCAGCCGTTTAGAAACGACTCCTTCTTTTAGCAGGCTGTTTTTAGTTTTTCAGAATGAAACGGGAATGACGGGCGTCCTTGTGTTTGTCTGTCAGGCGGCTTTAAAGAAGAGCCGATCCACGGGAATAAATTATGTGGACATTATCATAACACAAAAAAGATCCATCCAATCCAGGATAAATTGCTTCATGCTTTCAGGCGCCTCAAATTGCCCATCTGACATGTTTTTTTTTCCCTTCTCTCCATGGACGTGAATATATTATTTCTGTCTTACACCTACATTTAAATAGGGGGAAGTGAAGTAACATGGCTGTGCGCTGCTGATACTGTACATGTCAAGCAAACACGCTTCGTACACACGAGATTTACTGCCTCCCTTTATGTAAATAGCACTGAATGGCGGCGCTTGAACACTTGAGAGAGTTGGGGGAGGTTAATTGTGATTGGATGACAGTTGCTTTCTTTCTTTCTTTCTTTCTTTCTTTCTTTCTTTCATGAATATACAAGGACGATTTGATTTTGAAATGACTTATTGCACAAATCAAAATAACAATTTCTGCTTTTGATTTCCGCATCACGGCTGAAACCGAAGCTTAATTCTCCTCGCGTCTGATTGGTCACATCAGCCACAAAAGACTTGGCCACAATCACTGGCAAATGAAAAGCTGTACGCCGTTAATCGAGCCACAGTTTCAATAGGTCGGTATCCATTTTCAAATGTTTTGCTTCAGCAAACAGGACTGAGACGTGTGGCATAAGACAGTCTGACGGGAAAATGTCTCACAAATACACAAGAACAGACAGTGTGCACCGCTTACATGTAATGCATGCAACTCAGGACGCAAGATGACTCTAAGAGGTGTTGAATAAAAAAACATCACTTATTACTGATCATATTTAATGTGTGTCGTCCTGCGGTGTGTTCCAGACATGAATGATCCACCAGTTTCACCTGCTGGACCATAAAAACCAGTAAATCCCACAGATGCACTTTAACCAATATTTGACTAATATTTAAATCTCTTAATTGCTTTGAACATTCAGATGTGTGTTTGAGTCACTGCAGAGCCGATGTATGCGCTAGACAACGCTAGATTAAAACCCAATGGTTCACTCGTATCATGTTTTTTTTTTTTTTAATTATTATTATTACACTGGCCGGCACTAAAACTCACTCTATAGACCTGACAGCACGACTCTGTAAAGCTGCTTTGAAATGATGCACGTTCAGAAAAGCGCTGTACAAACACATTCGACTTTAAGGATCGAGGATCGGAACACCTTAGAAACCACAAAGCAAAACCCTAACAATGGCTCGGAACACTTTAGCGTAGCAACCGCATAGCAACACCCTGGCAAGCGCCCGTAACCTCACGCTGTGGCTCTCAGCACAGGCTCACTGAGCTCAGGTCAGCTGCTTTGACTGCGGCCGCAGACTCTGATGAGATCAGATGCAGACACTCCCTGTTCTGGAAGAGAGATTGAGGGAGTTTCGGCTCGATGGCCCCGTGTCAAAGGGTGGAGAACACAACCACAGCCTGCACTTTATTTATTGTGCGCCTTTTCAGATCTGCACTGGTTTGGATTGGAAGTAAAACCGCAGATGCAACAGAGATAAACAACAAGTGACATAACGGAGTCCAAGAGCAGCAGCTCGCGCTCTTATTCAAATAGCAGATTCTCTTTCTCTGTGTGATAAATAATTTACATCGCTCATGTAAGTAACAGTGTGACACATCATCGCTACACAACCATCTCTTACATCACCCTTAACTCCTTTATCGTCATATTTCAGCAATCCCACAATTCCCGGCTGTCAGAGCGCTGATGTAGGAGTACGCGCGCATCCGTGCGCGCACGGCTAATGATTCCTTCTCAAGAGAAAGAGTGACGAGCGCCGCGGATCAAACGCTAAGAAAGAGGGAGAGAGAAATGTAAACAGAAATGTGCTGTTAGTGCCACTTTGGCATCATCGCGTCCCGTTTGAATGCTTAGCCAAGAATAACAATCCATAATTCATGAGCTGCCGTCTAGCGCGCAGACACGAGTCAACGAAGCATTTATTATTCATCGGCACACACCTCACGTGACGAGCGCGCCGACAAATGGGTTTCAGGCAAAAACCTGCTTTTTCTGTAAATCATTTATTTTAGTTCTGGTTTTGTTGTTGCTTTTTTATTCCCTGTTGTTTTTTGGTAATTTTTAATAAACGAAAAGGGAATTAAATCATCAACCGGCAGCAATTAGCAGTGATTAACTAGCATTAGCATAAATAGAGAGCAAATGAGTTTTAGAAAAGATGCCCTTTAAAGGTTTCATTTCAAATTCACCCACTAAAGACCTACTAAATCAGACTCGCATATTAACATCCACGATTGGCAGCGTACGATCGCGAACTGCACTGTTTTGCGTGAGCGGCAGAGGTCAGAGGTCACAGGAACGTCTCTGCAGCTGTTTGTGAAACAATCGCACAATCGCTCGGCCAGACCTCTGCCACGTTAATGTGCTGTGAGAACGGCCTGATTTGATCAGTTTCATCGCGCAGAGGTTCCCGGGGCACATGTTTCCGCCGCTTTAATCACATTTGAACCAAAATGGCATCAGATTTAGCTGTTTATTTCTCCCAGCGCTCCTGATGATATGCGTGTGTTGGTGACCTACTTTTGCTCGAGCTGATTCAGCATGAGGCGCCGGTGCAGGATTCAGGGTCCCTCGTGTCGATCTGTCTATTGTGCTTCAGTGTGTGTGTGTTTGCATGCATCTACAGATAAAAACAGTTCAGGACACTGTAAACGAACAGTTAACAGGAAACAGTGTTCATGAAGTGGAGCAATCGATTATATTTCAGCTTAATGTTGATTACAAAAACATGTGTTCTTTCCTTGTCACTGCTGAATTGTTCACAGTAAGACCGGGAACATGCATTAGGACAGTACACTGAGTTTGAGTTTGAGCTCTAAACATCTGCACGTGTCTTGCGGACTGTTTTCTGGTGCTGAGGTGAGGGAGAAGCACGTCTCCAACGCATGAGATCTAAAGAGGACAACGCAAGCATCTGAGAAAGCAGAAGGTTCCCAAAGGAGCGCTTGCATTTCCTCAGATAAAGCGCAGCCTGTAACATGGTCACTCAGGGACACTGCGGTCTGCACACGCTCAGTCACCGCGTCTGCTAATGCTGGGTGAGGTGTCCTTATATGACACCCTATGCAGATGTAACTGGTTACGTTGCGTTAAATTCCAGCAATTGTGTCATTACTGAGGCTGATGATAAAGCACAGCACATCAGCATTACAAAATAAGTGTGTAAAAAATAATGCACTTAAAATTAACCTCTTATTTTCTTTTATAAGCTGTAAAAATATTCATCTGAATGAGCAGACAGGTATTAAAGCTTTAACTACCATAAACAGCTGCATTTATTCCTCTTCACACCAAGACAACTATTAGGTACATAAATTCTGTGCGATAAACATCTCCATGTGTCTATTCAGACCAATGCGAACATTTGCATGCCATCAACGCAATCTTTTTTTTTTTTTTTTTTTTTTTTTACAGAGAGGTGTTTTAATCACATTCCATCCCACTATGAAGAATACTGACCAACCAATAAGATTTTGCACTTTTGGTCACATGCCTGTAGCTGCGAATGTTAAACTAAAACTACAACTGAGCGGAGCTCAAACACACACACAGCTTTTGTACTCTTATATTTAGTGTTATTTGAAAGACACCATAGTGAACAGCTGTTTGAAAACATGTGGATACTGTTGAAGAGCAAGTTAGAAACAGAAAGATGTGCAGCACTGCTTTGCGTACCATAGTAAATACGGGTAACCACTGTATTTCTGTTTTTTTTTTTATAAATGCCACCTACTGTCAAAGAGTAAAATTTAATTTTCAGCTGAATTTTCATTCTGATGTTTTTTATGCAGATTTTTAGTTTTTTATAGATTTTGTGCTGAACATTCATCTTAATTTTGATACATGTTAAGTTTGTTAATAATCAGTAAGGTGATAACATACTTAACAGTTTTTTAAATATTAAAAGGAACTTTTGGTCAAATCTGAAACAAAACATGAGGGTTAAAGCTGCTCTAAAGATGCTGAATGTTTTATCCTTAAATATGCCAATGACAGAAGCATTACATTCTACATCACTCTAGTAAAGTGTCTGAGAATATGAAGGTCTGCTTGTAAAGATACGTTAACAAAACATCAGAACAGGTCTGAAAAAGATTCATGCAACCATTAGAGCAAAGACACAAGTCACAACTAGAACTCTCTCGCATTACAAACACACACACACACTCGATCTCTGCCTGTCTGTCTCTGTGTGTGTGGCCTCGTCTGATTCACCGTCTCATGTTTTCGGAGCGTGAGCGAATCAGAGTCTGTCCAGACAAGATCTGTATTTCATCAGGCTATTTCCAGTCCTCTCAGCAGTGCATCTGTGATTATGATCAAATTAAAAGCACATTACACAGAGCACAGTAATTGCTCAGAGTTCATTCGTGTTAACGGACTGAGATTATGAACTTGTGTTTCAGAAATCACACTCTGCACACCTATAAACCCGGCGTGCATGTCGGGACGTGAGCGGAGCGAGCTCCCATGGCTGATGAAAGAGCCGGGCCGGACGACAAATGCTAACCGCATGACGACAGCTCAACCGCTAGCACACTTAGCCCCGCTCCGGATTCAATTAGCGAGATACAGGCCCTCTATAGGACGGTAAACACCACCCGCCCTGTCCTTTCCTGGTAGCTACGGTAATGGATTAGCCACCTCTTGACCCCCTCGGCTGCAAACCGTTCGGTCCCTGAAGAGCGAGGTCGGAGGTCGTCACCCAGGCCCGGGCCATTGTCGATCCCAATGCTATTATGCTAAATATCCAATCGTTTAACTCCTCGGCTGAATCTCCCCTGTGGTCACCCTACAGTTACGGCAGTAACGTTGTTATTCTGAGAGCGGTCATGCAAACAATAGCGGTGCTGAGACGTGGTCTCTGAGGGTTAGAGAATGGCTCAGTAACATGAATCAGACTGACCGAAAGATGTGCGTCCCCGGCCCTGCTGGAAACAGGCCATTACGCAAATCGTGTGCAGCGTCTGTATTAATAAGAGCGTCATCTGGAACACAAGTGGGTCAGAATCTGCATGTCAGGGCTTGAGGAAGCAGGAGTGTGTTTACCCACAGGACAAGATACAGAACTCAGTGAATCCTGAGTCATCAGCACTAAACAGGTTCACAGCTTTGTGATCAGGTCAAACAGATGCACAGAGGGAGAGAGATCGTTTTTCACATGTCCTCAGAGTGAACCATGAAATAAATAGCTCTGGACCTCAATAACGGAGACGTGACGTAAAGCGCTCGGACTGACCTTCTTACTGTACAAAGACAACTACTCTGTGCATTGTTCTTCAAAGGTGAAGCCAGTAATCAAACTGGATTTTATGCACACAGGAATTAATC
Organism: Labeo calbasu; assembly: GCA_019740295.1. NCBI lineage: Eukaryota > Metazoa > Chordata > Actinopteri > Cypriniformes > Cyprinidae > Labeo > Labeo calbasu. The sequence goes on along the minus strand of JAHKKF010517727.1, from coordinate 16,708 downwards.
ATGTTGTATAATCATGAGTCAGTTCTAAAGAAAGTTGAGAGATACTGTATCTGCTCAATCTTCAACTTCTCATAACAGGCACTGGAGACTGTGCTATACTGGAAAATAGTCAGGGCTGAAGGGGTGCACAGGATAGCAGAGCCTCTTGTACATTACTGATTAAATATGTAATCTGAAAAAAAAAAACAGCATTTAAAATACAAACAGGTGACAAATTTAAAGAAAATCAGTTGGACATGCTGATTCTGTTATGCTTTCATGGTTGAAACTTGTCCCATTTGAGGGAAGGATCACTGCAAATCTTTAACCTACGATGAAACATCTCTCTCCTGATCCATAGGGCACGAAGGTCAACGGTTGATCAGAATGAAAATGTTGTAAATCATGACATTCTCTTGCAGTCACCAGATCTCAACCCAACTAAACACCTATAGGAGATTCTGGAGTGTGTTAGAAAGACCTTTCCACAATTATCGTAGACACACCAAATGAGGAAATATCTTTTGGAAGAATGGTGGTCCATTCACCCAGAAGAGCAAAGACTTTAAGCTATCTGGTAGCAAATGGTGGCCCAAAACCTTACTAAAGCCCTATTCGGACGGGACTAGCTTTACAGGGGGTCGTTCGAGAAATTTGTGTTTCACATACGTACTTCGTGATTTTAATCCTGTGATTAATCCTGTGATTTTAATCCCGTGTCTGCCACGTCTGTGTTTTTCTCACACAATGTCTGTAATAATTCCAGAGCAAATTACCTCAGTGATCCTCTGAGAAAAATGATCCCGTCCGAATGCGAATGTCTGTGATTCTGTGAATATTTTTTTGTGTGTTTTGGCCAACGCGAACTACCGTAGACGCTCTTACCGCACGCATTTTTGATGTGTTGCCTCCTGGAAAAGAAATAAAATGAAATAGTAATGATAAAATCAAGAGCCAGATCATGTAAACTGTTAAGACGGGCTACTATACAAATTGTAATCAATCCAAATGTCTATACACAATGCACGCATACAGAGCGCGTGATCTCTATAATGCCCAGTTGTACAAAACAGGCCCTCCAACCTCGGTAATAAACACGGAGATGTTATTCCCATCCAAATTGGTACATGTAAATCACACACGTCGGGTGATAAGAATCGAAACTCAAACGTAGTTCAGAAAACTAGTCCCGTCCGAATTGGGCTTAAGACATTTTATGTTGTTTTTACTTTACTCATTTGTGTAATTAACAGTTATGACACAGTAAAGCGATGTTCTTAATCCCAGTGATTTGTAGCAAAAATGCATCCAGAAGTCATTTATTTTGAGATGGCATTAATAAAAGATCTGTCACACCCCTGGACTATTTGTATTGGTTTTTCCCTCATGTGCCCATATATTGTTATTCCTGTTCCTGTCCTTGTTATCGTCATTATTAGTTAATCACCATCACCTGTTTGTGTATCAGTAGCCATCCTTTATAAGTTGTTTGAGTTCAATGCTTTGTGTCCGGTCTCGTCTATGAGTATGTGTGTTCCTGTCTTCCTATTGTGGATTTACCTGTGTGGATTATATTAAAGACTTTTCATTGCATTTCATCGTCGTGTTGCACCTTCCTCCACACATGCTGTGACAGAAGACCGTACCTTAAAAAGTTAAGCGGCGTGTTTACCCCGTGTTTTGTTTTTTCATTTTGTTCTGTGTTTTATTTATTTATTTTTTTCAGTTATGAATGACCCGGCCGTCTGCTGGAGCAGGGGAATCGCTCTCTCGAGGACCACACCACGGACTTTGTGTTCCTCCCCAACTTTACACACTACCCAGACAGCTACCTCTGCTCATTTTTCCAAGCTGGACTTAACACTGCCACACGAGCGCAGCTGTCCGGAGAAGGTCCTCGAGAGAGCTTCGCCACCTATGTTGAGTGGGTGCTGGTGTCCTGCCAGTCTTCGATGACTGTGGACATCGCAGTCATGACCCAGTGCCCAGCCCAACATCACCCCGCAGTGCGGAGCGCCGGCCCGAGCCCACCGCGGACAGAGAACCAAAGCCCAGTGTGACCGAGGAGCCATCGCCGAGAGGAGCGACAGAGCTGAGGATCGAATCAGAGCATGAGCCCATCACGTCCGACCAGGTGCGAGAGCCGGCGTCATCGTTCACGAGGGAGGAATTCACAGTGGAGCATGAGGATGCCAAGGAAGGCCCCACCCACTGCACCTCCGCTGAGGGTGAGCAAATACTCGAACTGGGACAAATAGACCTGATAAACTTTGATGAGGATATATATGCAGACATGCCCCCTCTTATCCCACCGTCGTCCAAACTATCAATTTACCCTAAACCCTCTGTCTGCCCTTACTCGTCTGCCTGCCTGGATTTCGCACCCACCCTCCCTCTCTTGCCTTATCCACTCATCCCTGCCTCAGCCATGGCACCTCTGTCTCCTGACAGCCCCTCTGCTCACCCTCAGCCCACCATCTCTGCGGTGGGCTCGCCGCGGCTCTTGCACATTTCCATCGGCATCGTGGCTGGAGGATCCCTCGTCTCCGCCTCCGAGTCCTGGACCCTGCCTCGGCCCTCTGACCCAGCGACTCCGCCCCGGCTCCTGGCTCCCTCGTCTCCACCGTCGGCCCACCAGCTCCACCGGGCTCCCTCGTCCCTCTGGCTCCGCCTTGGTCGGTCACGACCCACCATCGCCTCAGGACTCCACTCCTCCGGCTGTGCCTCGTCGCTCCATCCCACCGGCTCTGTTGGGCTCCTCCATCCTTCCAGCTCCGCCTCAGTCCTCTGTCGCTCCGCCGCGGACCCCCGGATTACCGCCGCCGCCGCCGCCTCGGTCGCCTTAGCCTGGGACTCTGCCTTGGACCTCCGGATCCTCTGTGTTGCCTGGACTCGTCAGCTCTCCGTCTTCGCCTCGGGCTCCACCTCCACTTGCTCCGCCGCAGTCGGTTGGCCCCCTGGAGTCGTCATGGCTGCGGCCTGGGTCCCGCCTGGCTCCTCCTGCACCGGGTCCCTTCTGTCTCCACCCTGGCTCCTTCCTCCTTCTGATCCACCCTGGACCCTTCTGTCTCCTCCTTGGCTCCTCCCTCTGTCGTCACCACCCTGGACTTTTGTTTGTTGTCCTCCTCCAGGGAGTCCGTCCTCCGCCAGAGCCTCCTCCTAGACTGACTTCCTGTTGCCATCCCACGTCCACTCCTTTGTCCACCTCCTATGTCCCCTCTGCCCATCCCTGCTTTTTTTTTTCTTTACGGCGTGAGGTCGCGCCTTCTGGGTGGGGGGGAGTACTGTCACACCTCTGGACTATTTGTTTTGTTTTTTCCCTCATGTGCCCATATATGGTTGTTCCTGTTCCTGTCCTTGTTATCGTCATTATTAGTTAATCACCATCACCTGTTTGTGTATCAGTAGCCACCCTTTAAGTTGTTTGAGTTCAATGCTTTGTGTCCGGTCTCGTCTATGAGTATGTGTGTTCCTGTCTTCCTATTGTGGATTTACCTGTGTGGATTATATTAAAGACTTTTCATTGAATTTCATCGTCATGTTGCGCCTTCCTCCACACGTGTTGTGACAGATCACTAGTAATGCAACAATATTAAGTTGTAGTTTGACTTTATTCAAACACACAATGACATAAATGGAGAGCAGTGCACTGTCCAGAAGACTTCCAGGCAGGCGTCTTGGAGCTAAAAACTGCAGGATGGCGAGCCTCCAGGAGCAGGATTGGAAAATCCTGCAAATAATCATTGGAGCACAAACAACTGGGAAAATGGTGCCTAGGTCTTCTAAGAGGGTGGTCCCACTGAGGTCCTGTATGGTATAACCCGCTCAAACTGAGGGTCGACTCATTTTTTTTTTTTTTATTTGTTCCAGGCCATGTGATTCATAGTGCCAGTTCTGACCGACATTAAAGTGACTTTAGATGTAATCACTCTCATTGTGAACACACCATAACACCTTTAACCCGACACATTTCACATGGTTCTTTTTTAAACTAAGACAGGGTGTCATTTTTGCACAAAAATAAGACTAAGACAGCAACAGCGGAACACAAATAGCAATGTCTGCATCACAGGGCTTGTTCATGTTTCCCTTTCTACAGATTACCACCTCTCCTTTCTGCTCCTTCTCTCTTTTCTCTTGTACTTTTTTGCACTTTCACTTCTGCTGTTGCTTCTGTATGACTCTGGAAACTCAAGTGTTGTTGTTCTCATGCGATAAACTGCTCGTGGTGTTCCTTATTCGTAAAACGTTTAGGATAAAAGCATCTGCCGAATGTCAGTGTCTTCTCGTGAACTCATCCACCCTTGCTCATATCTGCCTACCCTCAGAATCACAAGACAACACCCAGCAATCTGTAGCTCTAAACCAGGCCTTTAAAACACCCATCTGAGCTATTAAAACTCCAGAGTTACAAAACTTTCCCATGACTTGAGTCCAACCCAAGTCTGTAGAAGCGTCTAGCCCTGAGCAGTAGACCCAGGAGGTTTCCACAGCAAGGTCAGACACCGAAGAGGGTTATTACACGACAATTAGGCCCTGGCAAAACAGTAGGGAGTGGCGTTCGACTTTATGGGCCTGCGAGTAATATGGGCCTGCTCGCTGATGTTATCGCACAGGGCTCTGGGAGGGTTTGGACAGTCCCTCGAGGTGTTTGCTGCTGTTTTAATCATGCTCACACTGGCTTTCTTAAGTCTATCTGAAATGTCCAGCTCTCTTTGAAGTCCTCAGAAGAACAATCGATGGGAAAGACTCGAGCCGCAGCAGGTTTGATTTCCCTGTAATTCTCCTAAAATAGGACATCCTACCTCTCTTGTGGCTTGCAGCAGAAACATGCTTTACATTTTAAAACATTATTTGTAGAATCAATGAGGTTTTAAGGTGGTTCAGTGTTTCAGATAGCAGATGATTGTTTTATCAGCATTACACACACACAGCTGATCAAGACCACACGAACACAGACAAGGTGGAAGGTCTAAGCGGCGAAACCCTCACAGTCCATGGTGAACTGTCTAGATCCTGTGACATTCACAGACAGAACACAAAGGAGCTGGAGTGAGTCCAGACTTGACGGGCTCCACCTGATTGAAAGAAGCAAAAAGAGTTGTGGAAAACTTCCATCCAAAACTGTATATTACTTATGGTATATTTTTATAGTATGTTTTTATAGCTGTACGTAGACCTTTATATAACAGACACACTCCCTCTTGTGTAAAATATAGAATACAACAGTACGCTGACCTGACCGCAGAGCGAAGCTCAGTATAAAGATGCATGTTTTCCAAAGCTCAACTACTTGATACAGTTTTTGCTGCTTGATAGATCCAAAAGTCTAAGCTTTTGGCACCTAAAATGTTGTTTTGGAGCCAAGCCAAGCCAAGCCAAAAAAAAAAATTGGGGCACATGTTTTCAGTCACTGGATTCACAGACAAGAATGGAACGGAAATATATTTTGGACCACACAAATGCAAAAGACATCGCAGACCAACAAAGGAGCGGATTTCTCCGTGAAGACATGCCTGAACATGCCCCGTATCTGTGAGAGTCTCCAGCTCGCTGCTTCAGTGAAAAGACTGAGCTTTCTTTGACCTCGGGTTTGTATTCAGCAATAATTAGACTCTCGAATCCAACCCGCAGTAAATGTTCCGGACGGATTACATCAGCATTCCAGTGAGCAAATGGCAAAGCAGCCATTTAAGCCAGTTTCACGGTAAACGACAAGGACCATTTTGTGCACCGGCTGTGATTTTACCTCAGCGACTGCCGTGCAACGCTTCTCTACGGTTGCCATTTCCACCATTCGGTGTTTGTGCTTGTTACCGGTACAGTTCCTCCGAGCTGCCAGATCAGCCCCCCGGAGGGTCCCACGGCAGACAAATTGGCCTTTTATTGCAGCTGTTGACTGTGGAATGCACCTCACAAGAGCTGCGGAGCTTTAGATCCAAGCCATAGCGAAGTCTGAACAAGCACAGCGGTTACAAAACGCCACAGTGGCTCGAGAAAGAGGATGAAAAAGTGAGAAACCACAAAAATCATTAGCATACCATCGTCTCTACCGCCTTATTAACATTTTGCATCTGTCTTCTCCCAACGCCCTCCTCCGATCAGGGCAGGCCATTTGAATCCTGCACATAAAGATAAATGCTCTCTGGAAAAGTTTCAAGACACCAAATGCATTCAAATGCCTGCCTGAGTTCAACTCTCTAATTCAACATTATCTCAAGGTTAATAGCCCTGACACACAAAAGCACTTAATAACCCAATAAAACAGCACTACATCATTAAACCTCCCTCACAGCACTCCTACTGCCGCTGCGCTGGGGACAGGGACCACAACATCGGCCGCAATAATCTCGGAGACTCTAATTCACAGCTAGAGTTAGCCGATAATTCACGAACCCATATGCTGGTGTTTTGGATGGACTCGGAGAGCCGAGCGCAATTCAATCAATGTCAGCTTTCGGAGCAGACTCACCTTCAGATAATAAGCCATGACGAGATGAGGAACACATGCTCAAAGACTGAGACTCTGTCTGTGCTGAAAAAGAAACATCACCTCATGTTTGGCCCTGAAAGAATTTGCTAAAAAACTGTTTGAGGTCACACTGAGATCTCTAACGCTGGAGAGCGTGCTTTGTGATCTTGGCAAATCTGAGCACTGTTTGTGACACTGACATTTAGATCTCTGTTCTTCTAAAATGAGTGGTCAAAACAAAAGTCTCAATCTGATGTCAGTTTTAACCTCATTGCTGTCTAGGAGCAACAACTGTGCTATCCACACAAGTTAACACATCTATAATCTAAAAGTAAAAAGTAACAAATTACACCATTTTTACAGAAAACTAAACTAAACTAAAATAAAATAAAATAATGACAATGACACATCACTGAGATCTCCGGTAAGTATCCTATGATATAAAATTTCTTCTTCTTAACAATGTTCTGCTTACGTCCCCTCACAGTAATTACATCCATCCAGAAGAAGACAAATAAAGAAAGCTCTTGAGAAAATGTGTCAATTGTATTTTCTGACTAGCACAGTTCCTTTGTTATTGTATGCAAGGTCTAAATGAGTTGCCTGAAGCTCTGTTTATATTAGTTTTCTGTATCTCAGTGTGAAAAATATTACTTTATTGTAAGTTGTAACAAACCCCTTTGGGTGGAGAACATCTACAACAAAACATCTGTTTGTTTGGAGTTAATCTAATCAAAATTACCTTCAAATGTTTGCCTCACATTATTTGAGCATATAACATGAGCTCAGCGGTTACATAATATGCCATCTAAGCAAAAACGCATATTTACATTTTATCAGGAGTCTGTCACACAGCTGGGTGGCAGAAGCCCCTGTCAGTGGTGTGAAGTGAGTTCCCCTCCTTCCGTCTCTCCCAGGCAGTAACAGCAGGGTATGAAAGCCTGGAGTGGAAAGTCCCTCCAAGCCCAGCCCATAAAAACGGCCTGTAATCTGTGAGGTGTAAGGCCTGGCACTGCAGCGAGGTTCATACGGGGCCTCCTTACACCGCCTGACCTCAGCATGTGTGTGTGTGTGTTTACTGTGTGAGGGAAGCTGATCTGACGAGTGTATACACAGTTTACCCTGTGTTTGGGTTTCCAGGGAATTACAAGTCAGTAATGGCTTCTTATGAGGCTGCATTTGGACCCAGTTTGGATTGGACTGACTTGTGTTGAGATTGATCTGAAAAAGATTATACCCCATTTTCTTTTTTTTTTGTGTGTTTGTTTTTGAGGAAACAAGCGACATCTGCTTGAAATGTTCGACGTGACACTAAACAAGGGTCCTTAAGACAAACATACGCATCTGGGGTCCTTCCTGCTTTCAAGAGCAACAGAGGAAATCTGCACAGATAAGACATGAATTATGAACACTAATATATGATAAACTGCCACATCCTGCAGAAGAAACACAGCCTCCCCTCAGTTTGTTTTCAAAACCATCTCTCAACGCACTCCTCTCAAAGAGCTTCTCCTGCTTTTTTGTCTTTTTCTTTCTTCAGCCCGTGTCGTTTTTTGTACTGATGTTTATTGACCCACGACCGCAACACAAATACTGACGGAGGGATGAAGACGAGAGAGAACGCAGGACAGAGACGGGAGGGAATTACTGACGGCATGAATCTGGAGAGTCTTGGGCTTCACCACAGGAGCTCAGCCTGCAATTTCATCCATGGCCAAACCAGAAGAAGTCCAACCCAGTCTGGTCCTGTGTAGTCGAAGGATCACAGCACCTACATCTGTCTCCAGCCTCAGACGGCCTGCTGTCTGTTCACGCGGATCACCAGGCCAATCTGACTGTCTCTCTATACGTAAATTCCAGGATTCAGGATAACAGAACAAGCGATTCTAATTTTTTGAATTCTGCAAGTGTATTTGCAGCAAACCTTTAAAAGATTCTCAGATTGTGAAATGTAGACTGTGCTGATTTAAGGCTGGAACACACTACATGACTTTATTTACAGTCTGGGCAAGTTAAAGCTAGTTGTCAAAAGTCAGAACCAGTCTGTGGATCTGAGCTTACAGATTACATTAAAAAATGGTGTAGTTTATGATGGTAACGGACTCAGATTTTTTAGCTTCAGACTCAGTCGGAGAAGAGCAAACACGTTTGACATTTTGAGAACAATTGTAGAACACATATTGTCACGTGCCTGTTATTGCCGGTCAGGCCTCCTGCTTACACGAAGGTGCTTCAGTTTTCCAGTGCCAGTCTACTACTGTGTAATTGACTATTTTAGATAAACACCACCCTTAATTGAATGAACTGTACAGTTCAGAGGTGGATTTAAACTGGACCAGATACTCTTCTCTCCTGTTGATTTTAACACGAGTACAACGGCATTAACACTCAGCATAAACAATCTTTTTTCCAGTACTGCAGGCCATCACTGTCAATCTTAAACAGATTCCATCTTGGTATTTTAACATAGTTGTCTAGGCTGTTTTTTTTTTTTTTTTTAACCTTCAGTAGGGTTGAAATGGCTCTGTTGAAGACTCGAGGAATTACACCCTGTCATCACATGCTGTAGCTAAAGAAGGTGGTGTCACAGGCCCCAAGAAGCTGCGTGAAGCATATCTCTCCCCGACACAGCTGCAACACACACTGCCATCCTTCCTGATTGGATTGGGCTTGGCTTACAGTGTTTCCCGTCTCTACTTAATGACAGTTAATATTTTAGAGCTGCTCCACAGCGGGCAGTGTTGCATTACCAGTCATATATATCCAGACGAATGTACCGCAGTGACTTTGAGTATCAGCAGCTCTCGACTGGGCTGGAGCCAGACACCCCCCCCCCCCCNTCCCGCCGGCTCTGGCCCAACATGAGCTGACCTCGGCTGAACCGCTACCGCTGCTAAAACCGAGTTCATTAGAGTCCTGAGACAAGCCTTAGAGACACAGTCACCCTGCAGCATGAGAAACACAGCCAGTCGTCCTCTCTACGTCGGCGTAAGGTGTCTGATGTCCGAGACACGTCTGGGCCACAAAGCTAAAGGAAAGAAAGGAGGAGTTTACAGGGCCATGCTTGTTTTCCAGCCCATTACACAGAGCACACACTCAACTCTTGGGGAAAAAGGAGGCGTGACAGACAGGAAGTGAGGTACGGGAGTTCTGCCAAACAGAGCCGGCCAGGATGCCTGAATCTGTCGCCTGGCACTGACCTGAACACGGGCCATTTAGAAACCCGTCTCCACTTACTATGCATCAGTTTGCAGTGCTCATGAAAAATAGATGAGGTGTGTGAGAAAAGGAGAGAGGCCCGTAGGAAATGGTGGCATACGGACAGAATCAGAGAGCGAAAGCTATAAACGATAAGCAGGAAATGAAAGGAGCTAATGGCTAAAGTCCTTAATTACAGTCCTCTGGTTGGTCGCTCAGCAGACGCTAGGAGGTTCTCCGGCTCGTCTTTACACTGCGGCTCCTCTGGGGAGAAACTCCTCGCAGGCCGTTCCACCGCAGGAGGGACCGTATGCGAGCAAACAGCCCATCAGCCGGGACCTCAAAACCAATAATGAACACCAGAGAGGACGGCGGCCAGAGGGAGGGGCTCTGCTCGACTCAATATCTCACACTTTCTGCTTCATTAACACAACACGCTTTTATCTTTCAGAAGCATTTTAATCGTACAGCCTGAGGGTTCCTGCACGCTCTCGTGTCATTGTCCTGAAACTCAACGCGAGGACACGAAGGCAGATGATTCGCAATTTGACGAATCGCTGCATTCCGAAGTGTGTCAGAACACGATTCATAATAGAGGAGATGTGATACAGAAACCTGTTAGCATTTCCATTCATTCCACTGGTAGTTGCTCGGCTGGTGACTCTGATGATGTCATCTATACTGCCGCTCCGCTTTTGCAGCCAATCAGCTGAGCTGTAAACATCATGTGACTGATCACTCATACTAGCATCTTCTAGCATCAGACAGAGAAAAGCATAAGTCTGCTTCACGCTGTTAGGAACCTCCATAAAACAAGCACCAGTGAAACTGACTGAAACAATGAAGCATTATACTTTATGTCAGATATGTCATGGACATATAAGCCGTGAATGGCCATCAATGAAGAAACAAGTTCAGCATGTACACTGGGGGCCAAACTTTACCGTGTACTTGCACTATATGTATGTTTTGTGCAGAACATCTCTTGAGTAGTTGAGTAATAGACATAATGCACCTTCCCACACTCTTCCTAATCATTTATTAACTCAGTTAAATTTTCAAAAGATGCAAATGGATCCATGAAATTGCCAGTCACGATTTCAGTGTTTTCAGTGAAATCAAGCTACAAATGACTTACAGGGACGCCGCACACTCACTAACTGGGATTCATGCAAGTATTTGAACATATATGACAGGCATTGAGTGGGGAGATGGAATGGGGAGGTGTGGGCACGTGTTGACATATGTAATCGCTCAATTGAGCGATGCATGTAATTGCCTTTGATCGGTTCCATCACACCAAACTTCCTCCTGCTGGTTTTGCTCATCTCCTACACCGAGTTCTGATTAGAATCAGCCCACTCATCATGGCTCTCTTTACTCCAGGCTGTTTGTTGCTGTAACTTGGTGTTTGTTACATACTTCTGCAAAAAAAAATAAACACATTTTTCCAGATTATCAATTAAATGTGTCACTTGCTGTTTCTTTATTTGTGAAATTTACTTGCAATATCCGAGTGAAAATTCCACACAAATTTACTTCAATGTTTGTCACCAAACAGGATTGCAAAAAAACATTTTCCCAAACACTCCTCCTATCTGCCATTGGGCAGAAAAACAAATAGCCCCACCCCAAACTCTAGGTAATAACATTTTAACATAAAAACAATCACACACATCACCTGTGCATAAGGTTAGATGTGTGTGTGTGTCTGTGATAGTGAATGTATGTGTGTGTGTGTAATGCACAGGGCATCTGCTTCTCATTTCAGAAACTCTATCAGATAATGGCTCACGTCTCACGTGTAAGGCCCGAAGGCTGGTGAAACAGACACCGGCGGCCCATATCGTTTCCCCTGCGGAGCGGACGGGCTCCAGACACGGCTCTGAATGGCCCATGCAAGAGCAGGGGGCCAATTCAGACTCATTGTTGGGGCCGGGACGGGACGGCTTCCAAACCGCTCCATTAAACCGGACACCGAGACCCAGAGCCCAACACAACATCTGTCGGGCAAGCCTAGCCAAATCAGTTGTGCTCCTGTTACTGCCGTGACCAAACTCACTGCTGTCGCCCTGATGCGCAGATAGAGTTTCCTCCATCTGGCAAGCAGGAATTAAGATTTCATTCCATATGAAGCAATCGTTGTGTAATATCTGTGCAGTTTTTCACACTGGAACTGCTCACTAAGAGCGCAGCAGCAAACCACGACAGCAGGCCCTTACTGATTCACTAGTGATTCATGATACTGGATTATGTTGAAATGATCTGCATCAGACCATTTGGCCGAATTAACAGAAGTGTTTCCTCCTCTGAATATATATATATATATATACATATATTTTTTTTCAGTAACTAAATAAATATTATAGGGATGCATGATTCATCTGGAAAACAAAAAAACAACAAAGTCACATTATGGCTTAGTATGGTTATCAAATTTCAAGGCTGTGATTTCATTGAATATATGAGCAGAGTTTCAGATGAAACTGTGCTCATTTATACACAAGCAGCTTGTGATACAGTGTTTTCAGCAGAATATCGTGCAACAACTTTTGGTAAAACCTTATTTTAAGTGCCAATTTTCACTATTAACTAGTATGCATATTAGTAGCATATTGACTTTTTTTTAGTATATAAAGGACCTTATATTAATGCCTCATTTTGCATGATCATATTTTAGATCCCTTAAACCTTAATAACTATTAAAAAGTAGCAAATTAGGAGTTTACTGAGGGGAAATTTGTAGTTAATAGTGGTAAATGGACCATAAAATAAAGTGTGATTTAAGATTCGCTTTAGCACATGTCCATCTCATTTGCTCCATTATGAAAATTTGTGCGTTCACAGTTAGATATCAGCATTAGTCAGTGACAAACCCGTTGTCTGACTGTAACTAGAAAAAGCACCAGAATATAACTCATCATGCTCAGATGCTATCAAACACATTTCATCAGGTGTGCATGCTGTAAAAGTGCAGGACAAAGGAGACGGTGGGTAACGTGAGAGACTACTGCACCACATCAGTACAAAACAACCGCAGACGTCTCGCTGCCGTCTTCAAGAGTTACTGTAAGAGTCACACACACAGCAGGAAGGAGAATGAACCTGGATTAGTTGTGCAGAAAGCA
>JAHKKF010517725.1:0-20832 GCA_019740295.1 Labeo calbasu | reverse complement strand
CTCAATCGGAGATATTCTTGTCTAACTTACATCCCTGCTCCGGCATCAAAACAAAGAGGTCGGACTGTTACAGCTGATCTGAGGTAAAACGCTTATGGCAATCAACTATTGTGGGAGCGGATCCTCTGTCATGTGACGCCAACAGGCATCTGAGGACGGCTCGATTTGAAAAAGGGGATATTACTTTTACAGATTAATTAAAAACCACTGCATGGATTTTTATCAGTATAGGGTAGATTTGTACATACACTGCCAACACACATTAATGTTTAAACAACATGTAAAAATGAACTTAGCATCCGATAATCCCTTTAAAAAAAAAATATATATATATATATATATATATATATATTTTAACGTTTTAAAATAAATATTTTTTTTTTATATTATACATATATAATAGATTTTAAAATCCAATTCCTGTAATTTTACTATGAACTTTCAAACGTAATCCACTGCATCTTCAGCGGCTCAGATGTCGGGAGTAAATGACGATCACTACGTTCATTATTACATCCAGCAACACAACACCTCAATCACTTAGGAGTCATTCTTGTCTACGTCCCTGTTCCGGCATCGAAACAATGGTGATCAGACTGTTACTGCTCATTCAGGGCGGGTCTAAGGTAAGACGGCCATGTCAATCAACTATGGTGGGAGCGGCCTCTGTTGGTGTGACGCCACAGAGACAAGATGCTGAGAATTGCTTGATTTGAAAAAGGGGAAATTATTTTTACAGATTAAATAAAAACCACTGGGTGGGTTTTTATCATTATAGGGTGGTTGTGTACACACACTGCCAACACACACCGATGTTCAAACAACACGTAAAATTGAACTTTGCATCCGATGACCCCTTTAAAGAGGAAAAAGAGCAGTATGAATCTGGAGCAACATGATGGCGAGCGAACCGAGGCGAGCCACACGCTCATCCGTCCGCACGATTCCTCTCTGTGTGACCCTACGGCATTTTTGAAGAACAAAGACTATGATTTTCCATTATCCTACAAAAACCTGGAGTAAATATGATGTTCAATGAGTAACAACAATATTTAGAAAGATGACCATACATTCCTGGAAGTGCCGGAGGAGCTTTGGGACGTTTATTAGATTGCGGGTGATAACGAGTATTTATGAGCGTCCGAACGCGCCTGTGGCTCAGAAATACCTGCACTGAACGAAACCCAGAGAATGAAAGTACGGCAGACTCGCAGAGAAACGCCAGAATCAGCCACGCGTCTGAATTAGGGCTGGTTATCTGACCACGTAAACATAGAAAGGTGCTAGTTCACATGAGCAGGACTGCTTTATGTTACTGACATGTGAGAATGATGAAGAAACCATATAGAAGACATGTTAAAAAATACAGAGCTACACACACATATACGTATATGTATCAGTGGAATGAGGTTTATGATTTTCAGTAAAATACATACAGAGTTACTTTGTGATGTTATATCTAAAATTAAAGCTAGAAAAGTGATTCTGTTGGAAGAAAGGTGAAAAGCAGGGAAGACAAAGGTAGTGAATGTGTGAATTCAGTGGTGTGACTCACATATTTGTCATCAGAGCTTTATGAGCTGATATTTGTGGGCTGTACGGCGGGGCAATGAACAAATACAACCATATTTTACTGAATTCTTCATAATCTGTCAGCGGGTGGAGATTTTTCTCTTCCTAACATCACAGATGATGACTGCCTCACGGGCCGAGATCCATCAGAAGACGGCCATTTCGTGCAGGACGCGATTGCAATAAAACGTTTGTGGCTCTCGGCTAACCGGAGATCAGCGGAAACGTACAAAAACAAACAGCAAAAATAAGCAGCGACATGAACAGCAGCCGCACGCTGACGCTACAGTCAGACACATCTGAGGAATTACTCTGGATTACGATCACGACCTTCCTGCAGAGTTCAGCTCCAACCCTGATCAAACACACCTGTCTGTAATTGTCAAGTGCTCCTTCAGATCCTAATTAGTTGGTTCAGGTGTGTTTGATCAGAGTTGGAGCTGAACTCCGCAGGAAGGTCGATCTCCAGGAACAGGGCTGATCACCCCTGGCCTAAATGTTCAAAGCCACACGTCATTCTACAGACGTATCAACCCACACTGATCTGTGTTCAGCGCTTATGTTACGCAGCACCACAGACTCTGATATCTGAAGCTGTGCCGTGTGACGCGACGCACCTGCATCCGCGCGTTGAGCAGCATGAACTCCTGCTGTTTCTGGAAGTTCTGCTCCATGGATTTGGAGAGCAGGAAACCCATCCTGCAGAAGAGACATATGAATATAACATACAAAACATCATCTCACACTTTCCAAACATCTATTTCTACTGGAGTCTTTTAATAGCATTCAAACACATCAAACCTGTTAACATGAATATCACATTCATGTAAAAAAAAACAAAAGCAAAAAACAACAACAACAAAAAAACACTTCTTTTTAGGACCAAGACTGCCTTGTGATTTTTTATTTTTTCAAACATGCACATTTCAAGCTTCTTTCTAGAACTAGCCTATTGGAATTCTGCGGTAAATGTAACTTGAAGTACAACATAAACGAAATCTAGTATAATGTGAAGAACACACGTGTTTCCGGGGGGTTCAGGGATAAACAGTGCTCTGTCCTTGGATCCTGTTCATTATCTGTTCAACTCGATAACACAAACAGTTTCTGCAGTGAACCAGGTCATGAATCATCGCAATGACAACGCAGGAATCAAGACGAGTTCAGTGTCAGAACCCAAAAACATCGTGATCTGGGGTTAAATAACACCTCTAATCTGCGGTTTAATACTGTCATATCTGGAGATTAATAAGGATTTCATGTTCTGGTGAGGAAAACGAAGCGATGTGTAAACAGCTCTGCCTCAGTAAACTCTGTCTTCTGTTCACACACAAATACAAACTTTACAGCAAACACAGTTAATAGAGGAAATCACATATGAACGTCAATCGTACCTTAGAAAACTGATTCTGTAGTTTATCAAACGCCAAGGGCACGCGAGCTCTGCGTACGCACCGACGGCACGTCACTGACGCAGAAACGGTCTCACCGCTGATTGGCTCTCGCGCTCTCCCTCCACACTCATTGGTTATTGTGCGCAGACGACAATAATGTGAAGCAAACAGAATTGTTCAAGTTGCTACTAGCTAGTGAGGACGTTATCATATTCCAGTGGAGATATTCCCGAAGGCTCCTTTGAGCATCTTGAGCTACAAACGTTCATTAAAAGTGTATTAATTGCATACACTATTAACCAAACGCGTTGACTCTGATGAACTGATTTGGATAAAAGCGTCTGTTAAATGCATTCATATAAATGTAAAAGCTATGTAAAATTATTAAATTGTTGTATACTTCAATAAAATCCTTTATGTTGTGATTCGTCTATTCTGACGGGCGCTGAGTGAAGTATGGCGTGTCACGTGACAGCGCCTGTTCGCGGTGCTCAGCAAGAGCGGGAAACAATTGAAACAGAATTTAACGGTTATTTATTGTGCATTTTGGAGTAAAGCAACAGAATTATTATAGAAGCAAGACGGTCGCTCATCTCGTCTGACAGGTTTTAACTCCAAATGTTTCGTCTTGTTTAATAACTCTACTTTTCATTTGATCTTTGGTCTCATAATTCATTTTAATAGCGGACATACGATGTTGTTTTTATGACAGGCCTCATTTTTTTATGTGCCGTTTCGGGTAGCAGCTCTTTTCCATAAAACAACAGTTCAGAGCACTAGCATGTTATATATATCCGTGATTTCCGATGTTATAAGGTTTCACTCCGCTGAAGCTCGCAAATGTTGTTCTCCATTCGGTATATTCGAGCGCGTCCTGTTCGTTTACACGTCGATGCATTTTTTAATTCTCAATGCTGAAACTCAAATGGGATTTCAGCGCTTTATTGGAGGGGAACTTGTCGAATAATTGTTTAATTTTCTTTCTGTGTTGTCGTTTCAGAAGACGTGAGACACAAGACCCAATTTTACGGTGCATTTATAACACTCTTGGCAGCTGAACAGACGTTTGGTCACTTGTAGGTGAAACGGATGTCACCTGTGGTTTCTGTTCACCGCCTGAATTATCTGAACTCTTCTCCACATCGCGTTGAGCTTGTGGAGCGTTTCTGCGCCTGCAGAGCTCAAAGCTGTCATCATAGCGCCACCTGCTGATCGCATTAGTGCAGTACTGCAGTCTTTTTCTTCTTCAGACTGTGATGTGATCTACAGCACGCGGAGCAAAACCAAGGAGCGCTGTAAATGAATCGCACTGCATGTGTTTATTAGTTGTTTTCACCAATGTTAGAAACAGTGCATCATAAGGAAAAAATCATATCAAATTTAAACCATGAAAAAAGACGAGACGAACAGAAAACCCAAAGTCAACAGAGCTGAAAAGAAACACAATCCCTTATTTGCAGTGGTATAAACTTCGCATAGATATATTCATATTTACATATTAATTCATAATTACATGGGAAAAGAAACTAAATGTACAATGCTACAAAAAGTATTTACAAATCAATAAATACACATACACGCACACACGCACGCACGCACACACACGAACCAAAAGAAAGGCAAAAGTACAAAGGACAATTCATATTGTACAAAAATTACAAAAAAGAACATACAAAACCAGAGCGTGTGAGTTATAATAAAATCTCTCTTTTTTTTTCTTCTTAAACATTTTTTGACAGTGAAAAAGACAAATGGCACCAGATATCTGTGGTATTTCACTCTGATCTGAGAGATCTTGGGAAATGGTTGATTTTCCTGAACAGGCAGTGCTGACCTCACCGGACTGAGAGGCTTCTGAAAAGCGCAGAGATCTTTGGCCCTTTTGGATTTGTTGTCTTAAAACACAAGACACGAACACACGTACACAGACATTAAAACGTGTAGCAAGCACATGCGCACACACACTCATACGGTCACATACAAAGGATCTGGGGTCGGGAAAATATGGCAGGACCGTGTCACCCAGCTTTGTGAAGTCTGTGCATTCGGTCATGAACCACCACTGAACTACAGGTACAACAAAACAAACTCTCATCACATGTTCATTTCTCATGTTATGTGCAGTTGCATTTCTAATGCCGTTTCTCTCTTCTTCCGATCTCAGCGCGGGTTCGACACGACTACAGCCGATGTCTCCGGACCGCTGACAGGAGCGACAACACTCAAAAACCTTACATCCTGAAACCTTGTGGCATCTCATTTTAATCTCAAACGCTACTGTCACATTTCACAAAGGGGTTTCACGCATCAATGTGCAGCAACAAAGCAACCGTAAACAGAAACTGGCAATACGACAACGAGATGTGGGCCGCTTTAGCGACTGCTAATAGGACCGAAGACACCGGAGCACGTGTGATCTCTGAGATACTGAAGTCGAGCGTCACAGTGAGCGACCGCGCTGTTATACTAGGAAAAGACTCACAGAAAATCACGTCAGAAACGGACGGGGTCCTCCAAAATGAGCATTTGTAGTGGCAAGAAAATGATTTGCTTTCAAATCACGACATCTTACTTTTATCAACAAAACCAACAACAGAGTCATTCGGCGTCTCTGAACGTGTGAGAAATTAAAACATGGAACAGAAGAAGAGAGAGACGTTTAATCGGCCTGAGCACCACCGTGGTAGTAAAGAGCAGAAACAGCGAAGCGTGTGACGTTCCGACGAACGCGTGCGCTCTCTTCCTGTCGTGCGATCAGCCAGATGGCCGCGCCGTCACGTGAAAGAGGACAGTGGCATTCTGGTACCGTAGTTCATGGCACAGCAGTTTTCCGTCCGATTGGGGATCAGTCCTGCGACCCGCAGCTGACGTCGGGGACGAACGCTGATGCCGAGAGCGGGTTCGAATTCCGGGAACGACTGTAAACATACAGATCGCCTCTCAGGGAAAGAGTTTCGCCGCGGCCCTGCCGAACCCCTGAAGACGCCTTTGCAAAGTCCAGACGGAGGCAAACAGTTCTGCCGATTCACAACAAAATCCAGCTCCTGCTGTACTGACACAACAAGAGTTTGGGAATTCAGAAGATTCCCTTGGCGATTTTAAGACCTTTCTGCTTCATTCGAGGCAGCGTGGAGCTGGCCACGTGTTTGGTTCGGCCTGCTCGTGGGAAACCTCTCTTCTTCAAGACAAAGTCATAGTTGGCTGCGGAGTTCATGGCGTAAAAAACATTGGCGTTGTCGGGAATCTTCAGCTCTGTGTGGAAGTAAAATAACAGGAAAAACAAGGTCACTTTCAACCAGAAATCTGACAAAACTGAGCTCGTCGGCGAGACGAGGAGGCAGGAATATAAGCAGAGCTATGTTTGTAGACACTTTCAGCTGTTTTCTATCATATTCACAGGTATTTTATAAGTACCGACCCTTTTCCTCACTGATTTTCTGCACCAGTTCGTAATCCTCGGCTCGCTCGCGGTCCAGGTTGTGTTTCACCATGGCTTTCCTCACGACCACAGGAGTCTTATCCTGACTGGTGACCTGAAACAAACACACACATACATGCATCCTGATTCACGTGTGCTGTGGAGACATTTATCTGCTGGTCTGACAGGTTCACAAACTTTTTGCACCACTGGATCTCATGGTAATTCAACTACTTTCGTTTACTTTTCTATGATAAACCGTTGGTGACTCCATGAGTAAAATCCTGAGTTGTGAAACTAAACCAGAGGAGAACCGCTGATCTAGATGATCGGTGTCTCCATTATTTCTCACTCTTCTCACCAGTATGCTTTTGTACATGTTTCCATTGTCCACGTCCAGGCTGACTCTGATGATGCAGCAGTCGTCCACCTGCTGGTTGTAAAGCGGCAGAGAGAGAGACGAGTAACTGGACACGCCGGAGACGGAGCGCTTGTGCGAGCGGGACGCGGTGACCGGTGTGGACGACACCGAAGACGAGGAGGCACTACTGGAGCCAGAACCTGAGCCGAGACCCGACGCGTCCAGAGACGAGAGAGACGTGGACTCCCAGAACTGGAGGACAGACAGACAGACAGAGAGACAGATTGAGGACGTTTGCAGTTTGAGTTCTCTATGAGTTCAGATTTTAGCAGTGAGAACAGAACTGAGGATTCCAGAGCAGATAAAAATCCACAGTCTCACTGAGAGTAAACCATCACGTGTTCACACACACACACACACACACACACACACAAACGCCAGGAGTCCCGACTGCGACTACAAGTTAGCTAAATAACCACTGTGAACACAGTGATAGCCGATGTGAAACACAGTGCATTACTTCACTTTGTGTACATCGTTTGGAACACTTCTCAATGCGGAGGTTGAGCGGATACACTGGAACATGCCTTAACAACATATAATTGAGCCGTTCTGTACTTTTGAAACTATTTAAGATCATTTGGCTCTGTCAGTTTAGGAGTTCGCTTTTTTTAGTCGGGATTCCTGACAAACTCAAGAAAGATGACTAGAACCCAAACAGTGATCTGCAACCAGCTAACCATGACTAACACACACACAAACACGAAGACACACAGCAGAAACGCTGACACAATGAACGCCAGTGATGATGAGCTCCAGAATGGATGAGAGAAATTAGTGTTTTCCAGACATGGACGGGCGGAGACGAAATGAGGTGAGAGAGAGAGAGAGAGAGAGAGAGTACCGTGGGTATCAGGTCTCCCGTAGGGCCGCACTTCCCTAAGGTAGAATTGGAATGTTTTACGAAGGGCGTGGAGGTCTACAGGAAGGAAGTAAAGCTACAGTCACTATCAGACACAGCAGAGCTCCAGAGAGAGACCATAACAGACCAGAGGGCGTTTTCAGACCGATCAATTGCTTTTTACCAGAACAGGGATGTAAACTATTGGATTTTCTTCTCTGTTTGGTTAGCTTTCACAAAGCATCATTTTGAAGTGTACCAAAATGATGCATTCTTTTAATTCATCTGTTTTGCATAAAAGCAATTAAACAACACGAGGATGAAGATGTAGGGCTGGACAATAATCCACTGTTTTTTCAATAACGTTGATATGATTTTTAAACACATTTCTGATATTTCGATATACATTACCAGTGTTTCCCACGCACTGATGTATTTGTGGCGGTTGACTTTGTTGAATAAACATGAGCACCGCACGTTTAAAAATCAAAACGCGGCGTGGGTGTTTTATTGAATGTATCTCTGAAGGGAACCGACTGCTTTCAGAAAGGTTTTGATGTCATTTTCATTGTATCTGATAGAGTTGCGTTCATGAGTGGAGCGCTGCTTTGTTTTATAGCTGTTTCTGCTGCTCCAAAAGCGCCTCCTGCTGGCAGAGAATAAATCGTCAATAATAAGCTCGTCCACAGTCATATTTTTGTTGCTGCTCACTCTTTTTCTGTTTTGCAGCAACTCTGAGCACTTTTCATACTTACTTTTCTTGGCAGTTTTTTTGAGGCTTTTTAAAATATTGTTCATATCGATATCAGAATTATATCTTATCGACCGAAATGAAGAAATATATCATCATATAAATTCTGGCCATAGCATCCAGCCCTATGAATACATGGTTTCGATTTCTACTGCGATTGACACTGCTGCATTTCACATAACACATTTGTCGTTATGAATTATGACACAGCTTGGTTCACTGTTTCGTCTTGACGAATTGCGTTCCCACAACAAACCAGTCCAGAGTTTGTTCTCACCTCGTTCAGATTGAGGACAGACTGTTTTGGAGCAGATTCAGCATGGTGGCTGTGTTCATAAATGCCTAAACAAACCAAACTATGGGAGAAAATACTGTGGCCTCCAAAACAAACACTGGCCAGGTGTGAAAACGCCCATTGATATCACTGGCTCTGTTTACACCCAACAGTAACATCGCAAATGCTTTTCCTGGGACCACTTGACATCCCATTTCATCAAAGTCAAAAATAGCCCTCAAAGTTAAAAAAAAAAACCTTCCTGTTACAGCAATGCATTTTTCTGTTGTCTGGGTCACATTTGTGCTTACGGTACAGCTGGCATTTAGAAGCGGAAACAACCGTGAGCGACTGAAGGAAACAACCCCCGTCCTCTGGAGAGACGCCGTCGGATAAACAAGATGATAATAACGGAGCGTCAGTTGGACGATCTGCTCACCTTCCTCTCCAGAGCGTCTGGCGAATCAGAGATGAAGCTAATGTTGACCTCCTCCACGTCGGAGCTGCTGGACCCCGCGGACGTCACGCTGAGAGAGTCGCTGCCGTCGCCCACCGAGCCGCTCAGACACGGCGGGAAACGCAGCTGATCGAAAGACTTTGAGTGAGAACTGCCGGAACTGCTGCAACCGGCTTCACCCGAACCCACCGGCTGACGACTGAGAGACAGAGAGACGCAATAAACAACACCTCACCAACAACAACGTCAGCGGCACTGGCGGTTATCGGTACGGAAGGAAATCTTCCAACAACTCTCATTTTTCGGGGAGCTTGTTCCAGTGCATTCTGGGACTACCATCTCCATTCAAGATGCATGTGATTTTGGCCTGAACAAGGTGTCTGATCAGGCAGCATAATTCATGATGTGTGGATGTGATGGTCACACTCACTCGCTCCATCTCTTCATGATTCCTGAGCTCTTCTTGGCTCTCAGCGTGTTGGAGGCCGATTCAGAGAGCGGCTCGATCTCACACGACTGACTGTAGCTGCAGGAAACCGAGAACAGAATTCAAGAGTGTGTGTGTGTGTGTGTGTGTCTGTCTTTATTTCTGCACATCTAAAGCGATGCTGATGTCTCACCTCTCGGCCTCCGAGAGCTTCTCCACACTGGAAAGCCACGCGCTGAACCCCGCCACGCGCTGGAAATTATAATTGTTGCACGCCAGCTGTAGCAGCTTAATCTGAGCGATGACCTCAAACTCCTACAGAGGGAGACAGACAGATCAAAACGGCATCGAAACGAGACCAGCGTGTCAGAATCATCGTCAGCTACTGTTCCTTTAGTTCAGACGTACCTTCCTTCTCTTCTCGAAGTTGATCAGGCCTCCCTGAGATGCGGAGAAAGAGTCAGTTATTACCCATATCTGGAGCTACACATACTCAGTAGTGACTGACTCATGAGCTGATCTGAACTGATGTGGTCTTTAGATGGAGGTCTGTCACACACCCTTTACCAATCACAAAATAAGACAGAATAAACGCCGTCTGTGGAAGTAGAACAGGAGCGCGGCACGGATATACTTAAATCCTCCGTGTTTGGTACGTACCAGGAATTTAAGGTCAACAGTTCGGTATGATTTCAGTACAGCAGGAAGTGCAAAGATTCGGTCTCCCATCCTCTTGACGTAAAGAGCGCGTCCGTTAAACTAATAAGAGAGACAGAAAGAGAAACTCACGTCCAGATAGTCTTTCATGGCCGTGTCCATCATGACCAGATCCGTCAGGAAAGTTCCCAGGTACGGAATCGTGCCCTGCATCACAGTCTGAAACAAACACGATCACGCTCAGCGGTATAAAACACAACATCGGACGACAGACAGACAGATCTGATCTCCTGCTGGAGTGTTTGTGGTTCCTGTAGTAATGATGCAGCGTCAGCATGAAGCTCAATGGTTCTGTACTACATGATCTGAGATCAGCGTTCAGCTGCGCTCCGTGTCTGAACATCTCACCAGATCTCTCTGCGGCTGCTGTCGTTTCTGCGCTCGCTTAGGGTTGATCTCCAGAGTGGCAAATTTGGACGTTCCCTCCTGCCAAAAAGATACAAGCAATAAATGTCTCTCTCACACACACACACACACACACACACACACACTCATATTCACGTGCTGTACCTTTATCAGCAGTTCTCGGCTCAGCGAGTGGTTGTTCTCATCAGAGAATATCTCTGACAGCTCCTGGAAGATGCGAATGTTTTCTCGTGACACTTCGTCCCACGTTTTCTTGAGCCGGTGGACCGGGTTACACTGCAGCGCCGACAGAATCGCACGAAGAGACGAGAAGTTCTTCAAGATCCGACATTCCTGAGCAGAGACACGGGTCTTAAAGTCAACAGTGAACGAGCGACGGACGTGTGTGTGTGTGTGTGTGCTGTGATCAGACTGACTCTGGCCACTTGGATCCAGTGCTCCAGGATCCGGGCTCTCTGGGCGGGCTTGAGCGTCCGGTCGCTGAGGCAGGTGGAAATGACGCAGTTGGTGACGCGGTTGAACTGGCTGACCGTGGCTCTGATGGTCGGCGCCAGATGTTCCTTTCCTTTCTTATCTCTCTGAGACCAGATGCTTCCCAAACAGTGATACGGCACCACCCGCTTGAACAGCTCCTGCACGACAGAAAACCACAGCACGACACTGGCCTTCAGTTCACTTCGCTTAGACGCTCTCGGCTTTTCTAGTTCTCTCTCTATACACAACAGACCTGAGGATCAGCTATATGTGAAGCTCGAGTGTGCTCTCATGTGTGTGCGCGTGTGTGTTTTGCTCACCGCGTCCATCAGCGTGAACTGCTCGGCCACCACAGTGGGGTCAAAGCTCAGGAAATCAGGTCGATCTTCATCGAATCCGTTCTCCTCCAGCAGAGCGAACGCACAGCAGCCCTGATCCAGCACTGCAGACACAAACACACGTCACGGCCGTTCTGATGAACGCTTTACTACCGTCATACGCTGCAAACGTCAGCAGACGATCAAAAGCTTCATTGGAGCCAGAAGAAATCAATTATCACGATTATTAAAAATAGCTTAAAAATAGATAACGATGCTAAACTGCCAGGGAAACCAAGAACTGATAAAACGTATGACTTGAGTGAAATTTAGGTTGCTTTGGAAGTTATTGTTTTCTCCTTCCACCATCCAAAAAAGAGTTTTTCATGCCTTTCCACAGCAGCCTTATATTGTTATTAATTATTAATTACATTTGGAAATCGATTAATCTCATCATTTGACTCTGACTATTTCAGCTGCTTTCATTAATGGTGATGAACGGAGTCGGTTTCTTTCAGTTCAATTTGTTAATGATCGTAAACAGTTTTTTTCTCCTAAGCGGAAGATCGGCGTCGGGTTGAGCCGACGGACCGACTGTAGATGACGAACCGTCCTGGTCCGATTCCTGCTGGAGTCTGCGGTGGAACTGGCTCAGCAGGTTACAGGCCCGTCGCTCCAGATCCGAACCCGGGAAGTTGAGCTGCAGGTAGTGGATGAGGCGTCTCAGGCAGCTGTAGTCCGGAGGCTTCCAGAAGTCCTCAGAGTACTGATCCAACCAGGCGCCCAGGATAGAGGAGACGGTGCTGCACACGAGACACGACACAAACAGAAAACAAGCAAAACTCATTCGTACCAGTCGCGGCGTGTTTTTGAAATAAGCGACATGTAAACGGTTGGTCTCAGCGGTGTGTTCGAGTCGTGAGGACACGTACTTCCTGAGCTCCGTTCGCTCATCGGGGGTCATTCTGCGCGCTTCTGCGCCCGGCTGCAGTTTGGCGTATCTGTGAAAACACACACGCTCATATGAAGACATCTGACGACATCTGGAGACGTCCTCGTCGATAAAAACCAGGGTGATGCTTGTACAAATACAACATCATGTGTGTGTGTGTGTGTGTCACCTGTTGAGCAGCAGGTCCAGCACTTGTTTGGTGGTGGCGAAGGTCCTGTAGGTGCAGAGGAAGATGGTGACGTAGGTGGAGTCGTTTCCTCTGAAGGCCGTGACCATGTACTCCACCAGCCGCTCCAGCGTTCCCGCTTTAATGGTGCGCAGCTTGCAGGTCTCGTACAGACTGAGGCCCGAGTCCGAATCCACGCCCAACCAGCGCTGACTCTTACTGGACGACTGGTACATCTGAACCTTCCTCAGCGTGATGCTGAACACGGCGCCGTCCTCCACCTCCTCGCCGATCTCCTG
Organism: Labeo calbasu; assembly: GCA_019740295.1. NCBI lineage: Eukaryota > Metazoa > Chordata > Actinopteri > Cypriniformes > Cyprinidae > Labeo > Labeo calbasu. The sequence continues at coordinate 7,986 of JAHKKF010517725.1, read as the reverse complement.
ACTCGCATTCTGCACACACGCGTGTCGGTTTCAGCGTCGTTCCGCAGAATGAATAAACTTTAAATGACCGTGAAAGCAGAAAATAAAATCGAACTCAAAACATGAACAAAAACAACACGCATCTAAACCGGTTTAGGGCTTGTATCACCCATTAAAGTGTTTGTTTTCAGATGTGGAATTCGTAAGCGGCGGCAGGTTTGTTGTCAGGTCCAAAATAGATTTTAACTCCATCCGTCACTAACAGCTTCTCTGATTCATAAGAGCTGTTACTGTTCGGATCAATAAACCCGAGCCGCTCGTCTCTAACGCCGGACCATCTACAGCTGCGACTCGTTTAACCTCGGGTTACTTTGGGAGAACTGAACCTATTAGAGACAGAAAGACACTCCGGATAAAAGCATCTCTGCAGACAGAGACACAGAGACAGAGAGAGAGAGAGATGTGAGGTGTGTCGTGTTTCAGGAAGCTTCAGTGATTCACACGGATCAATAACTGAAACACAAAGACTCACAGAAAACAAGTTACACAATCACCATCTCCGTGTGTGTTTTCATCTCTACAAACCACTGCAAAACTCCACAACTAGTTCATCCACAACTAGTCAACTCATCAGACCCAAACACACACGGATCTCATATTCCTCCTCTGACCTCTTTAAATATGATCTAGAAACGCGTCTTCGGGGAACAAACCGGATTCGGGTTTCTTGTCTGCAACAAGACAAATAAAGCTGAAACGTTACCCAGAATGCTCTGCACAGAGCAATGTATCTGCTGCGTCACCGCTTTGATGGTTTGAGACGGATTTCAGATGAACCAGATCATCAGAGCAGAAGCGACCCACAACACTCCTCGTGAGTCTGTGATGCGGATTAGAGCCGTTTTCACAACACGGTCAAAATCACGGCTCAGGAAACACCTGGGACTCAAACTGCTGAGAGAACTTGACTCGTCCAGCGTTCATGAGCTTCAGTTAACCAGACTAACACTGTCCACTTCACTAAACATGTGCGTCTAACAGTGCTGTCAATGTTCACTAGTGATAATCGATAGTGACGGATCTCAAACTCAAGAATGTTTCGTACGAGCATCGATCCGACACACGCCGTACAAAACCAACAGAGACTCACAATCACACACACACAGAAAACAATACAACACGGATGGCATTAATGATTCAACTGACAGAGACATCAGAAAAGAGATTAAAAGAGAAGAAAGACTTGTCAAACATTTGTCTTCTGTAAAACCAGATCAAATCCTAAATCAACTCAACCCCCTGTTATCATATTTACAGTAACACCTCATGTCTGAGCATATAATTCACTGGAAATAATGCTGATTTGTGTTTATAAATAATTGCAACCATTCCTATATTTACATAATCATGGTTACAATTTTAAGTCATAATGTATCTGAAATATCTCTACTGTATCGTGACGTAAACGTGACATTTGTCGTTCATCGTGAACTGTGATCAATTAAACTCTTTACATGTGTCACAATAAAGAAGAGTTTTATGTGTGCAATAATTGATCACGGCACAGAACTGAACAGTGTGTATGACATGGCAATATTCATAAATGTTTTTATTTAGCATTTCTCCAGATTAGTTACATTTAAAATGTATATTTCTATTATACATTCTATTCTAGTTGTCACTGATGATGTTTCTAGTGTCTCTACTGAGAGATGAGCAACATCTGTACTGATTATTGTTTCTACCTCCAGGTAAGGAGTGTCCGGATCCAGATGTGTGAATCGGTTCAGCACCGCAGGACTCGGTTCGTCGCTGATCTCGAGTCTCACAGAGTCCCGGATGCTCCGGATCCGCCAAACACTGGCATCAAACATGACGGAACCGAAGCCGAGCTCACATCCCGACACAAACACCATCGGTACCGGGAAATCTGACCGAACTGCAGCAGCACAACGCCGCGACCATCCCTGACCGACCGGAGGAGAGAGAGGGAGCGTGTGCGTGTGTGCGTGTGAGTTCGGGCTCCGCCTCTTTCTCCGCTCGGGCTCATGATGTCATTTTTAGATCAGAACCACAGAAACAGAACAGAGTGGAATGTCAATCAACCTGGCGAGTGTGAGAGTGGGCGGAGCTCAGCGACTCAGTGAACAGAAAAAAACACACAAAAAATGTGTATCTTCAATTAAAGCGAGATTATTCGGTGTAATTATTATCCAGAAAGAGACGCCACTGTTCCTGTTGATTTTCTCTAAGATAATAATAATTAACTCATAAGGATTTTTATAACAATAAAAATAAGAATAATAAACAACAGAGTGTTATTCTGTATTTGCAAGGATTTGTGTGATCATAATGTTTGATTTATACTTTCATTACATAAAATAAGACAGAGCTGGCCTTAAAGCGGCTTTGGTTGTTCGATGAGCCGCGGAGCGCCGCCTGCTGGAGGAAGCGCGCGATTACAGAAACACCGACACAAACACAGAACCATCTGCAGAGATTCGGTCATCTGAGAAAATAAACACACCAGCTACAGAAACTCACTTTTACTTTATGATATGTGAAAACCTAAAATATTTTGTGTACAAACTCTCTCAAAACGCGCTCATGTGTTTCACGAAACTTCAGTCGTCACACATCTGCTGTGAATTAAAAGAGCAAACGGAGTCCAGAGACGATGTCACTGCCAGTAACCACACACACACACACACACACTCACGTGATGTCAGGGACAGTGGACGGGAAAAATATAAGAGCATCACACACTCACTACAATTCAACAAACAACAATAAAGATTTGATCTGATTATATTCTATCAGGTGTGTTTGATGCGTGTGATCCTTCTGGAATCGTATGTTCAGGAGTAACTGAGCCAGATAAACTAAAACAACAATAATGAGATGATTTATGATTATGATTAAGGATGTGACTCTGGTCATGTGACAGGAAGTGATGATGTGTTACCTTGAATCTCTTACACACTGTCCACACACACTTCACTGCAGCTCACAGGACACAGACATGACACGACCTTTGACCTGAGCCCAAACACACACACACACAGCTGTATCACCCAGAATGCATTAGAACAGCTGTGATTTCACACTGGCGGGATGAACTCATGACTGCATACAGGACCGTCAAACACATCCTCACCGGTGTAGAGCGACGCATACAGTCAACAGTCAGACGTGAACATGAACGACACACATGACATGAGGGAGAGTAAATGAGGACTGAATGATGGTTTTGAGGTGAATGATCCTTTAAAGCAGGTGTGTGTAATAAACACAGACTCAGACCTGCTTCAGAGAGATTGTTCACATAAAAAAAAAACACATTATTGTCTTCATTTAGGGTTTCTGTAGTGTGAAACTATAATCACAATTATCAGTGTTCAGTAAGATAAATTCAGGCATTTCCTTTCAGTTTTCAAGTGACGTCACACTCATTTAGAAACATCGCCCTAGTGTCAACAGCCTTGTGGTCAGTGCGCCGACGTACGGCACAACTGTGCTGTGACCCGAGTTTCTCGGAATCCTGTCTCGAGGTCCTTTGCCGATCCGCTCTCCGCCCAGTACTTTCCTGTCATCTCTCTACTGTCCTGTCCATTAAAGTCACCAAAAAAAAGCCCAAAAACGTCATCCCAGAGGACAAAACAATGTTTTTCTATCACTGACACGGACCTATTTTACTGGGTGTGTACTAAGTGTACAAAGACTGCTAAGACGTCACATTAGAAGGTCAAACTCGACATACACCTTACTGATGATGCAAACTATACACGGGCTAATTCACAGGGAAAGCATTTTCCCACAGAAAACCATTCTAAAGAAAACACTGCATCAAACGCCACGCACCAGCGGTAGTACAAAAGTGTTTTGCAGGTGGAACGATCTTTTCTGGAAATTTTGCTTTGGCAAGCTGTTTCAAACTCCGAAAACTAACTTCATTTTGGCTGGATTTTGCTCGAAATGACGTCACATCAGTTTGTTCTTGGATTTCGTTTGCAGTATATCAGGGCCTTTAGTGTGTTGTGTTTATATTCTGTGCTCATCTGCTTCCCTGTATATAGTTTGCATCCTCAATAAGGCCTACGCAGAGTTTTTAAAATCTTTTAAAATCACTCTCGTAATGTGTTTTCACAGTAAGCGTGTGTTTAGTGACTGAAATACTGCAGCAGGTGCTTCATGCGGACCACAGACTGTTAGTTTTCTTCTGTTAAAAGCTGATCTAAATATTTATGGCTTGAAATGGATGGGGAACTGATATATGTCACTTCAACACTGATAATAAACCTTTTTAACCCACTAAAATGTGATTTATAGTAAGAACTACTACTGTGAACTGAGGTTTTAGATTATTTCACATCCACCAGAGGAGCACGAGAACGTTCCTTAACCCTGCGAAGATGATCACGAAGAAGTTTCTAAATAAGAGGATCTGTGTGTGACAGCGCCACCTGCTGCTCTAAACACACGCACAATCATAAATCAAAACACAACGATCCACGTGTCGCTCTGAAGAGAGGATTCAGTTCACGAGAGGACAGACCGGGTCAGTCCAGACCAAACCTGCCGATTCTCTCACTCATTTCCATCGTGTGGGTGTATAAGGGGTTAGTTAACTAGTACTGAACAGGTTAAACTGTATAAGACTCTACTGAGAGTATAGACAGCAGCAGCTGTTCTGGCCACAGACCAAGCGTGGGTTGTGGTGACGGTGGTGAACGGAGACTGACGGGCCCGAAACAGCAGAACACAGAAACGCACCGACAAACCCCGAGCCGCCGCTCCAGATCTGACAGAGCGTTTCTTCACGTTTACAAACTTCACCTGAGTTTATCTTGTGTGTGTGTGTGTGTGTGTGTGTGAGTGTGTGTGAGTGTTCTCTACAGGACAGACACATGTGCAACTAAAAAGATCATCACTGACACACATTTCAGCTCCTGACACTAACATTAAACAATCTTACAGATGAGATGCATTTCATTTTGGATGAGTATTAACACACACACACACACACACACACGTAGTGCACAGCTGTGATCACACACGCACGGTCCCAGAGGAGTCACACACTTCCTGTGTCAGATTTCAGTGTGACTGACACAGATACAGTGATTCCAAACCCCAAACAGACGACAGGAGCACATCAGCGCTTCTCTGGAGAACACAAGAACAGCGGTGGTTCTTCTTCCACACGGAGGGGCTTTTTTAGATAAGGAATGTTCACACATTCGCACATTCATAATGAATCTGTCCAGAGAAACACACACACATCAGCCGGAGATGGTGACACACACACACCGAGCCTCATTCATGACATACAAGCAGAATTAATGGTTTTGTAAATGCTTTGACAGAAGTTTTCTGATTTATATGCTTGTATTAACCTTATTTACAAAATGAACTAGTTAGAATGAAATGAATGAAACATTTTACTGATCAATAAAAATGACCGAAGCTGCATATTGTGTTTTCCTTTTTAACACACTGCAGATTCCCTATTTATTAACGACTGTAATTCATAAACACATAAATGTTTTAATCAGATCTGCGGTTACTGAAGCGTTTGTGAATCTGGAGGAGCGTTCAACCTCATATTTCTATGAAGTTTTCATTTAATGAGGCTCATGATGTGGATCCATGATTGTCCATGACACTGAATAACACTCACAAACACACACAGTCTGGTCTCCACCTGTGATGAAGTGAAAATCCTGTCGTCATTTACTCGCTGTCAAGTTTTATTCTTCTGATGAACACAAAAGAATACTGTTGTTGACGGTAGCCATCAACTTCTACAGTATGGAAAAATATACCATTGCAAGTCAATGGCTACCGTCAGCTGTTTGATTACTCACATTCTTCAAGACATCTTATTTTGTGTTCAACGGAGTAAAGAAATTCATACAGGTTTGGAACAACTTAAGGATGAGTGAATAACGACAGAGTTTTATTTTTTGGATGAACTATCCCTGTAATACAGCAAAGACGCATCAGGAGCAACATTATGAGCATTTTCCTGTTTCTGTGTTTATCTGCAACACTACTCGACAATACTCGATGATAATACTTACCCACAAACGAAAAAAACAAGCAAATGATTCCAAAACAAGTCGACCCATTATGGCTGTGTACACCGAGACGAGTAAATGAATCAAATGACTCAAATGAAGCCGAATTAACGAAGCTGTGCGCACTGACAGCGATTCACTGATTCCATTTAGTGTCATTTGTTCTCAGTATGAACACGTTGATCAGACGGTAATCACACACATGGAAACATAAGAACACAAATGAAAGAGACACGAACAGGACCGTGGTAGCGTGTGTTCCTGTATCCGTGAATGATGGTGTGTCTGTGAGAGATACCTGTGTCTCCAGCATCATCATCTTCATCAGCTCAGACTCATCTGCATCTTCATCATCATCATCATCGGTGTTCAGGGCAGATGAATCACCCCTCTGTCATGAGGGGCTCATATTCACTGATCCGACTCCTCCATGTCCGAACCGAATCCGCTGGAAATCACTTCGAGCCTTTCTTTGATTGCAGTGAGAAACACGAAGCGATCGGATCGGATCAATATGTGAAATAATCCGGCTTCAGTGATCGACAATCCAGCTCATACATAAACCACCATAACCGCAAACCAGGGACTGAGAGGAATAAATCAGGACACGGGAAATAAATCCTTCATCACGAATAAAATCATGATATTAAATCAGATTCAAAATGGAGGCGATGCTGAAAATGATTTCACATCACATTTATGTTTCCCCGCGGATCTACGGATCCATCATCTGTCGGTCTGATCTCAGGCTCTCATTCATAAACATCAGATCCGGATCGGATCCGCGACGGTTCGCGTGTCCGTGTTTAAATCCACAGATGAGAGAAACTGCTCAATAGCGGAATCCGAATCGGGCCCGAATCCCGCACGAGCCGCTCCGACCGGAACCCGAACCCGAACCCGCGGAACCCCCGAAACCGAATCCGAATCCGCCTTTATTCCGGCACGAACCCCGTGTTGTTATTCGCTCGTGTCCTTGACACACATCCAGTTCTCGCTCACATTCTGATGTGGGTTTGTGGGTCTGCGGCGTGAACGCGCACGGGACGCGGGGGGCGCGCGCGGGAGCGGAGGGCGTGTGCTCGCTGAAGATGACACCGTTCAGCATACTACAGCATACTACACACACTGCGATCACACGCGCTTCATGTATGATACGGCAGGGGTGTTTTATCTGCATTAATGCCAATGCCACAGTCACGTGACGCTAATGAAGGCATCGCTGCAGGAGGAGTTTCCATGGAAACAGCTAGATGCTCCACTGAACACTAGTGCACTGCGCACTGTATACTGTATACTGTATACTGCCTACTGCTCCAGAACAGTATGCAAGGATGCAAGCACTTCTGAAGTCTGAATTGTGAGATATAAGGACATTTCTTTTTAATTAATACTGGAAATGATAAGAACATTGCATTGTGGGATACAGTTTTTAGATGCGTACTGCACTGGTGGTTGTGCAGTTGTTCAAATACACCATCAAACATTAGCTGAAACAAAAACAAGCGTATTGTGTATTGTGACATACTGAATGTAAGCGTGTGGTTTAAGAAAAAAACAAAACAAAACACATCTTTCCATATCTAAGTTAAGGCTGCTCTGTGCCGGCTCAAAATTCACTGTACAGATGAAATGCGGCATAAAAGACAGACTTAATTATGCCGGCTCTGACCCACCTAAGCATAAAGACAATAATTACATGCTTTTAGAAATTAGATTTTTAATTTCATGCCGACTCTCGCTGACCATCAAATGTTTTTTTTTTTGACCAGCATCACACACTCCTGCAGTGTAATAGACGGCAACTTGTCTTTTGAAAATCATATTTGTCATGTTACAAAAACAGCATTCTTCCATCTTAGAAACATTGCCAAGCTGCGAAACATGTTACCTGTTTCTGATGCAGAAAAGCTAGTTCACGCATTCA
>JAHKKF010517723.1:41923-54918 GCA_019740295.1 Labeo calbasu | reverse complement strand
CTTACCCTCCTTGTGAAGGGTGTCAATGATTGTCATCTGGACAACTGTCAGATCAGCAGTCTTCCCCATGATTGTGAGACCATTTTGAAGGCTCAGGAACCTTTGCAGGTGTTTTGAGTTGATTAGCTGATTGGCATGTCACCATATTCTCATTTATTGAGATAGTGAATTGGTGGGTTTTTGTTAAATGTGAGCCAAAATCATCACAATTAAAAGAACCAAAGACTTAAACTACTTCAGTTGGTGCTCTGATTCTTGGGATGGGAAAATCGGGGCAAAATCAGGCTAAAAGAAAACAGTGGGAGCCACTGTCCAGACATTGATTCACTTGTCCAGGTGTGTTTGTGTCGGAGCTGAACTCTGGAGGAAAGTGGATCCAGGCTAGAGTTGCCCAACCCTGCTTTGGCCTCTGTGTGATCTGTGTTCCTGGTGATCTGCTCCCCCTGGTTGCTTGCCAGTTTCATAGCTCAAGACAGGTCTGTGCTAAGCTTATTTCCGCTCTCCTTTTTCAGGTTTTTCTTTATTTGACAGCATCCACTTATAAACTAATCCTGGTTGATTGTATTTTAGTATTGGGCAGGGCCTAAAAATTCCCACTGGCTAGATTACAGAATTCTGCAGAAAAATCCGGTAAAACTTTAGTATAGGGACCAATTCTCACTATTAACTTGTTTATTAGCATGCCTATAATTAACACATTGCATGTTTATTAGTACTTAAAATCCTGTCATAAACTTGTTTATCACATTCAAGAACCTTCTCCTCAGACCTTGTGATTCAATATGCCATTCTGGTCTGGAAACTCTGCTACCTGATGTAAGTTATCATCCAGAGAAATGGTAAAAGAGCATGTTGATTTATGCTGATGAGTCCAGAAATGTTTGAAAATTACCATAAGGCATAGGAGACGTCCCCTTCATTCTTAAATAAAGGTGGTCTGATTATTCACACTTATTCTGGTATATCCATACTGAAAGGGATTCATAAAGTGTGGATATTGTGGATGTCTCTAAGATTTGGGCTTATTGAGTGAACATCCAGGCAATCACAATTTAGTTTTAATCCTTTAATCACTTACTTACATGTTACTTTATCAATGCTGCACTACCAATGTGTACCTACAGGACGATATAGGCTTATGCATTTAATTTGAAGAGAACAGATGAACAGATGAACAGATGAGACAGCGTAACATTTCATGTTCAACACCACACCCTGCAGTTACAGCGATTTTAATATATTCTCATTTTTATGAACCAATATCGATTCGTAAATCCCAATCATTTTTTTTGGTTTATGCTGTTTTCAGTTGATGAATGAACAGTAATAGTGCGCCTCCCATCCAAAAAAATCGCAAAAGGTCAAGCTTTGTGTTACTTTTGATATAAAACAAAGTCTCAGATTTCAAATTCTGTTCATTTCATTAGAAAATTCAAGCGATAAATACCGTTTTGGCGCTCTTTAATGTGGCGTGATAGATCGATGTACCTTCTAATTACTGGCCTGTGTATAATCAAATGCATAGCAAAAGATTCATGACAGTTTAGTTTTTGTTCTGGATCCAGTTTTCTGCTGCTACACTGGAGCGCACTCGCCACCAAATGGACAGAAGTGGGAATTACACTTAGAAGTTACAATAGATCACCCTCAGTGTAATTTGTCAAAGTGACGGACGTTAACGAGTTAACGAGACACATTTATATACACACACATTTATATACTTTTTAACCACAAATGCTCATCTTGCACTAGCTTGACTTCATGCATTACATAGTCATGTTAAAAGATCATGCGCCTTTAGTTCTGCGTCTGTGTACTTTGGTTCAAAAAGGCAGGGTAGGGCAAAAAACTCCATCTCATGTTCACCTCCAACTACAAAATCGTCCGACATCGTTATTTTTTATTTTATTTATCTATTTTTTTTGTGAAGGGCGTTTGACTTTCTTTGCATGTTTGCTTTGTAAACACTGGGTCAGTACGTTTGACATTTCCAACATGCGTGAGATCTGGTGCAAGATGTGCATTTGTGGGTAAAAAGTATACACATTTTTACTGTTTTACGAAAATGGCTGATCGTTTTGCTAGATAAAACCCTTATTCCTCAGCTGGGATCGTGTAGAGCCCTTTGAAGCTGCACTGAAACTGCATTTTTACCCTTAAAAATCTCAATTTCTTTGCGACTGAAGACAGAAAGACACAAACATCTTGAATCACATGGGGATGCGTAAATGATCAGGAAATATTTATTCTAGAAAGTGAACTTCTTTAAATAGTTTTAAGTCTTCTTGTAGCGCCTTTGGACATTTGCTGACTCCTTGCGGGCCCCGGCCCCTTGTTTGAGAAGCACTGCTTTATATAAGAACATCCGACCCTTCTCACGTCACGTGACTGGATCGTGAAGCATCAGCGGCTCGCGTCACGTGACTGGTGTCGACAGCAGACGCTGGGAGCTGCTCTACTCTGACAGGGATCACGTCTATGGTTCTCTCAAGCCCAGGTGTGCAGTGTTTCTGAACAGGTTTGATTTTACACTCTTTTCTTCATTACATTAAGGTCACTCCGCAATGAATAGAGCGTTGTAGGTGAGCACGCCGCGGCTGTAATGTTAAATCCCCGTGCCGCTTATAAATCGCGAAATGGTGGCAGTGACACAGCCCACAATAAAGAGAGTGTGTGGAGGACGGTGGTCTGTTTTACTGTATATTTCCTATTGCTGGTATTTGACGACAAAGCTGTTGATGAACGCGTTTGTATGGTACATATGGTACTCGGCACAGTATTTGAGTCCCTAATGTCGAGCAGCATCATCATCATCATCATCATCATCAGCGGGCGAAGAAACAGGATAAAACTGGCTGATTCCTCACAGAGCTCTTACTAAACCCTTAAAATGATCGTTTAGTGTCGTTATTATTCATGCTTTTACATTAATCACAGTGTCCAAATTGTAAAATCGCGCATTTGATTTCTACTGAAATGCTACAGCGAGCTTTGGTTCGTTTACAGTAAAGCACTGGCCTGGTTTCTCGGGGTTTATCCTTGAAAATGTATGGCATGTAACACATTTCCATATGGATAGTGGTTACATCCAGCTCTACACTGTCCAACCCCCCATTGTATTGTCAATGGAAATGTAGGACCTGTCGTTTAATTACTGAGTAATGGATGCATACCATTTGTTTTAAATTAAACTCAGATTTCCTTAAAAGTGTCAAGGGGTAAAAACTGAACCCAGCATGGTGTGCTACAAGCTAGGTAACGTTAGACTGATATTTTAAACTATCTATCTGTCTGTCTTCCTAAAATTACAAAAATATTTGTGCCTAACAGTCTTACAGAGGACAGAAGGTTTTTGGTTTATTCCAATGTACTGATCTTGGTAATAAAATCATGCAAATATAGCACTTAACTACTGTTTAGTGTTGGCATAGACAGTTCAGATAGGCAGCTGATTGTGTGATTCATGTGTTATTGTACTGAGGATTAATAAGTGTGTAAAATATCTTACATTTGGTTCATTCGTTTATTCATTCATTTATATCAAGCGAAAATAGGACATTGCACTATTAAGCCCACCCAAAGCTTAATGTTTTCTTACCCACTTGACAAAAATGTTATATTAATAAAAGGTTATCTAACCCTAACCCTAACTATTAAATTCAGGTAGTGTTGTTTTCAGTGTTGTTTTCAAAATACTGTTTTAACATACCAAGAATCAAAGAATACCAAAACTCAATTTCATAATATAATGAAATAATCAGTACTACATGGCAAATAAAAAAAAGTTGTACCTCCATACCTTATAGAGCTGCAAAACGATTGGTCGCGATGAATCGGTTCAAAATAAAAGTGTTTACATGCTATATGTGACCCTGGACCACAAAACCAGTCATAGGGGTCCATTTTTCGAAACTGAGATTTATACATCATCTGAAAGCTTTTCATTGATGTATTGTTTGCTATGATAGAACAATATTTGGCCGAGATACAACTATTTGAAATCAGGAATCTGAAGGTGCAAAAAAATCAAAATGTTGAGAAAATCGGCTTTAAAGTTGTCCAAATTAAATTCTTCACAATGCACATTACTAAGTTTTGATATATTTACAGTAGGAATTTTACAAAATACCTTGATGGAACATGATCTTTACTTAATTTCCTAATGATTTTTGGCATAAAAGAAAAATCAATAATTTTGACACATACAATGCATTTTTGGCTATTGCTACAAATATACCCCAGCGACTTAAGACTGGTTTTGTGGTCCAGGGTCACATATGTGTGTGTACTGTGTATATTTATCATGTATTTATTAGGGAAAATATGTTTGATTTATATGGAAAATATTTATATTATATATAATGTAAATTATATACAAGTGTTTACATACAAGTATTTTTTCAAATATATACATATGTGTATGTGTATTTATACATACATTATAAATATACACAGTACATATACAGTATGTATACCTAAATTCTTTTAATAGATTAATCGCGACTACTCGTTTTGCAGCTCTAATACCTTACAAAGCATAGTTCTGTATTTAGAAAAAAAGTCATGTGTATAAAGAGTATAAAGAATAAATTGACACTTGACAGGCCTTGATTCTACTTCGTGTTTGCTCATTAAAATGTGCCATTGTTCTTCCATATCAGATTACACTATTAAATTTAAAGATAATAAAGAACACAAGCATAACAACTGATGCAGTTAAATTCATATTCAATTTGCGTAATATTTCCTAAAATAATTATAAAAAATGAAAATGAATAAATCTTAATGGTTGCCAGAATCTTGTTAGAAATCTTTCCCACGTCACTGGCACATCGTCATCACCAGTAGAAAGGCTCCATCATTGTCACTAACCAGCGGCTGGGGCTCGACACCTTTTGAGGCTTTCACAGCTTTTGGAGTCAGAGTGTAAATCCTTATACCGGATTCGAGTTTCAGTTCATGCCTCCTAAATGGTTTTCTTTTTTGTTATTTTATCAAATTACAGTCAGCATTTGGAATTGTCCGTCGGTGTTTTAATATTAAGATCCACTGTCTGTGAAGTTAAGCTGGCCCTCCTAAGCTTTTATCTGCCGTCTATAGATTTCATATCTGTATCTATGTTTACTGCTGAATAGGAGGACAGATGCAACTGCTTCCAATCTGAGAAAATTACCTCAGAATTTATTAAATAATACCTGCCCTAACTGTGCAGTTTTAGCAAAAACATCTGCCAGTGATGGTCACAGTTTTGATTTCAAAGTGTATTCACGTAGACATTTGCAAATGTTCGTTTTAACTCAGTTTGCTCTATGGGACAACTTTTTTTCCCAAGTAAGGGCGGACATGCTCCTAAGTTCAGGACTGTTTCACAAACTATAGGGGCACAATGAAAGTTTGTCAAATAATGTATTTTTCCTTAATAAAGTGATACAAGCAGACATTTCCAAGCAAAATATTTTGGAATACAAAATAGGTTTTGACAAATATTTCTGCTTCAAACTGTATTTAATAATTTTGTAATTATTTACAGGCCGGTATATTGTGCTGATACTAAGTAAATGTTGAACAATATGCGTTAAATAATAATCATAGTCATTCCTTTCCATCCAGACAGAAGATACAAGAGTTTACATTGAATTAAATGCCAGACACTGTGTAACCAAATATCAATAATAACCAATAAACCAATAAAAAAAGAAACTTTATGCATAATGTGGGACTTTTAGTTAGAAACAAGCCTGAAATACACTGGGACTCTTATTTTGAAATGTATATGCTTTACAACTGCCAGCTTCTCATTCAAAAAGATGACAGGAGTTAAAATATACAACATATTGCAATATTAACACCATAAAGTAAACATTGTCATAATTAATAAACAGTAGATCTTAAATGGGTGGTATCCAACAGCACTATGTATTTACTCATATTTATTTAATGAAATCATAGCCATTAATGTTATTGAATTGTATTGAAGCAGATTCCCGAACGCTTTACAATAAGGTTTCATCTGTTAACATTAGCTAATATATTAACTAATATGAATGAATGATGAACAATACATTTATTACAGTATTTATTAATCTTTGTTAATGTTAGTTAATAAAAATAGCGTTAGTTCACAGTGCATTAACTAATGTTAACAAACACAACTTGTGGTTTTAATCATGTATTAGTAAATGCTGAAATTAACATTAACTAAGATTAATAAATGCTGTAATAGTATTGTTCATTCTTAGTTTGCGTTAACTACTGTCAACTAATTAACCTTTTTGTAAAGTGTTATTAGATATTAGGTGATTTTACAGTGATAATTAAGCATGTGCCCAGTCATTAGACTTTTCATCTGTGATGTCTGATCATATTTTACATAATAATTTGTGAGAATTGCTTACTCTTAACAAACCCAACCAATATGTAAACCCACTTAATTGCCTTGAACATGCGCCCGAGTCACCATCGCACTGATATATGTGCTAGACAATGCTATAAATACAGTATAGCTAGATCTGAAACCTAGAGGATCATTTGCATCGATATAAATCATCATATCATCCAGCCAAGGGACTTGTTCTATGGCAAAGCACAAAGGCATTATAGACATAACAGCATATATAATTTAAAAAGTATATGCAATTTATTCCCTGCATAACTTCCTGTCTGTTTCAGCCAGGTCATGTCATTAAAGATGGAAATGGATGCCAGTGGAGTGTCCAGGGCGCCCATATCCGTTCTGCCTGCTGCTGAGGTCAAAAGCACCCTGAAGCCAGAAGCCGATAAACCCCGATGCTCCAGCACTCCCTGCTCCCCCATTAAAAGTACTGTCTCAGGATACCAAATCCTCCACATGAACTCCAACTATCTAGTGGGCTTCACCACTGGTGAGGAGCTTCTCAAATTAGCCCATAAGTGGTCTAGTCCTGACAGCAGCAACACAGAGGCCTTGCCCAGCCCCATCAAAAAGCCTGTGGATTTAAGCCTGCACCGAGCCTCGCGGATTTACAAAACCAAAAGCCGTTACTACCAACCGTACGACATCCCAGCCATCAACGGACGCAGGAGGCGGCGCATGCCCAGCTCAGGCGACGGCTGCTTGAAATCCATCGTGAGCGGGGAGCCCAGCAAGGCTTTACACGGGCCCCTGCCCCTCTGCCTGTTGAAGGGCAAGCGGGTGTACTCCAAGTCCCTGGACTACCTCAACCTGGACAAGATGAGCCTCAGGGAGCCGGCGGACACTGAAGTGCTGCAGTACCAGCTACAGCATCTCAATTTGCGGGGCGAGCGCGTGTTCACCCGCAACAAGACATGAGTTCTCAGAAACCCGCCATTTCAGCGTTCACCCGCCCGCAGTTGTCTGGCTATGGTGTAGGGCCTTGATTTTTACCACTCTGATTATAGATAGTTCCCCACTAAAGCCCAAAGTATACTTGGTTTTTACGTACAGCGCGTGCGATGCAGATTTCGTCGCTGGAATAGTATGCACGTGCTGTACACGCACCACCAGATTTTTGTAACCGTGCAAAACCTGTGCACAGTGAATTTGTTTTGCACTAATCAGTTGTTCCACAAGGTGGCAGCACTGGTTCGGGCCATTGTTTCACATTAGAAAATAATACTGAAAACAACAACAACAAATAGATCGGTCATAACCACTGGAGAAAAATATATACGTAATAAGCTGCGCGTTCAACTGTACACGTATGTTAGCGTACGCGTACAAAAACAAAGTATGCTTTGGGCTTAAGGCATCCATAGACCACTATTCTTGTTTGTTAACCAGAGGTGTGATGAACCACCATATGGCCCAGTTAGGAGAAAAAAAGACAAATTCTGTCATTCTCTACTCACCCTCGTGCTATTCCTGACTGTGAACACAAAGGAGCATTTTTAAAGAAACTTTGCATAGCTCTTTTCATACAAGGAAAGGAAGTGGTGGTGAATTAGCAGCGCTATAATCCCATAAAAGCGCCGATGGGAGTTGAAAGTTCTGCAGTTGATCTAATGACAATGAGCACATTAAAGAACACAGACACAGCTCATTTCCATAATGACCAATGCAATTTACCAAGAGCAGCTCAAATGAGCAACTATTGGAGCCGTGTCAAGAACAAAATGGCTTAAGACTGGCTTAATGCTTTTTTGGGTGTTAAATAATAGCGTGAATACCAGTAAATTGACTACTGCAGACCTTAGTAAATACATATCTTCCCATAAATGTTGCATCTGACAGGGAAACTCCTACAAATGCATAAGCAGTAAGGTCAGCCACAACATCTTAACTAGTTTTTAATGCCAAAAGAGAGATTGCGTTGGAACAAACTGGCAGCAAATCTGGTCCAAAGTCTGCTAAAGCCATAGCTGTGTGTAGAGAACAGGCTGAAATTTGTTGTTGATATCCGCTGATGGTCTGAAATGTCATTTGTGTCCTGTGAATAAAGACTTCAAGATTTCAGTCTGTCACACAAAACTAGATTTTGGAAGACTTGGCAATATAGCAAGCAAAGTTGTAGTATAGTCTGCTTACATGGTAGGGCTGCACGAATATCTGAAATAAAACCAAAATCACGGCTTAGCGTGATTGTGAAATCACAAAGGCAATTAAATTAAATAACTCTATATTCTTTGTGTTTCAGAGTGAAGTGCAGCACTGTGTTCACTTACACATAAGCAGCTTATGTTTCAGTGTTTTCATCCGTCAATTTCAGGTTTCTGCCGAAATAAAAGCTTGATGCGTTATTGTTTGAAAGCGAAGAAATGAAGACAGCCTTTATGGCTAAATTGTGCAGCCCTACGAACAAGCACAGCAAACCTGGAGCTTAAAATTGCATTTTAATTATATGAATAATTGCACATCAATTTTCTCCTAAAATCATGCCGCCCTATTATCTGGAGACTTTGTATGAAAGTTTTGTATTTTAGTTTGGAAAAGCATGAGAGTGAGTAAATAATGACATGATTACGAATCCTTTATCCACACAACAAATCATTGTAAAAGTGTACGTTATGGGGGATACATTCATAGTGAAGTTTTTCAAGATTAGCAATAAATGGTGTGGCTTAATTGCTTAATTCCTACTGTTATTTGTGAGTTGTGAGTGTGAGCGTGTGCAAAAAAAACCGTAGACCTTTGGAAATGTTGCGTGAATCTGGCCGTACTGCATTTAGTCTTACGTTCTCCCCCAACATCCGCTCATACGCTTGTGTTATTCTGCTAACTTTAGTAACTTGTGTCAGGTGAGGATCTCGACTGTTACACAATCCGGATGTTGTTTAAAACAGACTCTGATAGGCTTTGTGCGAGAGAGGCTTATCTCTGGAGAACCCAAACTAACATTAGCATAGAGAAACCATTAATGGCCTTTTCATTTCTCTAATCAATGTTTTACAGGAGACTCACCGGATCATTTTAAATGACACTGAATGCTGTGTTGTTGTCTGGAAGAAATGTTTGCGTTAATGAAGGTTGTGGCATTTACTTTTTCCGTTAAAACGTCTTTTCCCCTTCACAATGCACACAGTAGATAACATTGCTATAAAAACCAAAGTCCAGGGGGAACTTGATTAACATTTTTTGAACAGCAGACAATCTGTCATGGTTTTACACAAGAAGCGCTAGTATGAGTTTTATTTTGACAATAGAGTTTAATATGTGTCCATTCGCTTTTTATATCTTCGTCATCACGGAAGATTTTAGTTCTAAACATTTGAATATGACTGTCGGCGTCACGTTTCTTGTGGATCTTTGTTAGTATTGCAGTTGTTTCTCTTATCAGAGTTACACTTTTCAAAACTCCTTTTTCTAACTGTTTAGTTGAACTCCTTGTGCATCTTTTTTTTTCCTTCTATATCTTCCTCCTGTAATTCAGAATAATGCAATGAACTGAATTGCTAGATTTCACCCTTACTATAACCTTGCTATATCATTTGTTTTGTTTCTAGGTTGTTTAACACCTACCTATCTAATCTAGTTAAACTGCCGTATTATTTGAACATCTCATTCATCTAACCGTCGGTGGAAAATGCTCTAAAAAGCACCTTAGATTCATTCGTTTGATATATTTATTAATTGTGATGTGTCGGTGATGTTACAGTATTCACGAAGTTTTTATTTACATATTGGATTTAATTTAAGCCTGATTAATAGTTTTGTTGTAGTTTGATTTCCTAACTGCATAGTGTTCATGTTCATGTGCTATAAATCCATTGGACCACTGTTAAAAAACACTAAATTTGTGACGTTATTGGAACAGTGTGATTTATTATATATCTTCACAGCAGTGAATATACAATGCCTAGCATTAAGTCAGAAAGAGATCAAGCCTATTTCGGTCTGTTTGCTATATTTAAAAATAATGGACGTACTTCTCATAATATATCAGTTCACAAGCATCAAGGAATCAGCTTACTAGTGTACTTTTACAAACATCTCTGAATCTGATTCCAGTCTTGTATTTACATCTCTTTCGGGCAGCAGTCAGCCGACTGTCAGTCATTCCATTTGAAGTCACTTTTGTGTCTGACCCATTCGTGTCCAGACTACCAAAACCCGAGCTGCTAAAGTGAGCTGGATTGCTGTCCTGCCGCAGCCTCTAACACTGATACGAGATTCGAAAGCGCTTAAAAAAAAAAAAAGAAAAAAAGAAAAAAGCTGTAAGGAGTTTTTGTGTTTTGGGGTATCTATGCTATTAACATTTTTATTGACCTTATTATTTGATGTTTTTATTTGTGAAATAGTGAAATTCTCAGCAAGAAATCTATTGATACACCCTCTGTGATATTTCAGAGCCAATAAGGGTAAAACTTAAGCTTGAAGACCTGTCACGCACTGAAAAAGTTCAACTGTTGTATTCTCTTCTTATCAAAAATGTAATAATAACAATAGTAATTATTTAAAAACTGCTCCTGCCTAGAGGGATACAACCTAATTGATTTCAGTACATGTAGATTTTCGTCTCTTAATGAATAAAAATGCATTAGAAAACCACTACTGGCTGCAGTGCCTTCAATAAGACAGTACGTGATCTATTCAGAAGGCATGTCTTAGTTTGTCTTAGAATACTTGAATGCACATGTAATATTGTTATGTTTTCTTCTATTCTGAACATTTTTAATGCTTCAAATGTTCTTTTTCCCTCTGCAGTGTCAAAAGTTTAACTCTTGTTTTTGTCAAAGTTTGAGTTTCATTTGATATTAATAAAACACTGTTCTTTGCATTGTGTAGTTCTTGCATTGTATTGCCAGGAAATGACCTTGAATGCATTCTAAGTCACATATAAGAGAGTTGATCTTCATCAGTGAAACGGTGTTATGTTGGATTTGAGGATCTGAAATATGGCCCTATTTACATCCTGCTTCTTCATAGCTGCCTGATCACAGTGAAACCAAGTGTAAATGCCTTCCAAGATGCATTTAAGAAAGACTCAGCTCTGTAAATTGTGATTTCATTCAGGCCAGGATGATTGGGGTCCACTAGAGGGCCTCAGCAAACTTTCTAGGGGTAAAGTAAAAAATATATTTAATTCTAATCTAAAATAAACATAAATTACCATTTAAGTATCCATCGCTGGAGGGGTCAAGAATTCATTCACTGAGATCATGAGACAGGTTTTGTAAACGATTTTCGCTTTTGTCGAGTTAAATCAACAGTTTTTCAATAACGGAAACATTTATAAAAGTTTAGTAGCTCCTGCTTTTGGGGTTAAGGACACAACATATAACATGATGATGGATAATGATAATTTTCCATTTGTTGACATGACATTGTTCGATAATATAGTTAATTAACTTGGGTGTCATCCTTAGCAGAAGTAGAGATAATAAAAGATAATTAGAGATCCATCATGTATCATATCATATTTATTGTTATACTGTAGAGCTATATTAAATTACGATGGGATCTCCTTCAAAGCTTTTAGAATTTTTACTTTTTTAAATCATTTCGTTTCTGTATTTTAAAATTAACTTTTCTTAAATAATTGTAAACTTTGCCTAAGTAAAAGGTTTTTTTTTACAAGTGTTAACTGTTAAATATTATTCAGTATTATTCAAAGATAGGTATTATTCAAAACATATTACTTTAGCTAAAGTATTTGTATCAGTACTGAGTGCCTTTTGTCCCATTCTGGTTAGCCTTTTGCCCCCATTACTACCTCATATAACATTTATAAAAAAAAAATAAATAAATAAAAAAAACCCACTTTATTTATTTTCCCACAGAATGTGTTCAATAAAAACATTTTTTTTTGCAATTCTACACTATGGCATTATTGAAAAGCACATTTTCCTTAAGGAAAGCACACTTTCCTTGTGCTTTTAGCTCTGCCATCTAGGGGTCAAAGAGGTCAGGAATTGATCTTAGTTTCAGTAGTCATGTGATATGTCAAAGCAATAACTTTAACTTGTCATCTTTAAGTTATACACTTATCATCTTTAACTCATAATCTTCATTAATATTGCAGGAGATGAATACAGTCAAGACTTAGAGAAACTAGGCTACTGCAATATATTTTTTCCTTGCAATATTTTTTAAAGTTATTGCTTTGGCATACTGAAAGGTCTGAGTCTAATATTACACCAAGGTTCCTGGCTTGATCTTTATGATCTGAATGATCTGTCAGGCTGAGGTCAGTCAGAAATACCAAGGGTTCACTCAAAACAAGGGGAATCTGCTTTGAGCTATTATTCCACATACAGCTGAATCCACCTTCCAGAACAGATCAGATATGCTTCAGCAGTAGCTGTATTCAAATCCAGACTCAAAACACATCTGTTTAGTTGTGCATTTACTGAATGAGCACTGCTGCGTCTTGTTTATTGTTGTTATTTTTCATGCATCTGTTTTGATTACTTATGATTATTAAAAATCTTTGAAAATTACCATATAAATGCATATGTTAAACTAAAAGGAATACAAAGATTTTCACAAACAATAAAAAACAGCATGTCTTTTAAATTCTAAATATATATATAAACAGCCGTCACTGATCTGAGATCAG
>JAHKKF010517723.1:28519-41873 GCA_019740295.1 Labeo calbasu | reverse complement strand
AAATACAGTTTGTCAATTACTCCTCTAAAACCGTATTCAGGATATTTTTCCCATTACAAAGGTGTACAAATTACTTTTTAATAAGTTTCTTAAAGGGGTCATCAGATGCCCATTTTCCACAAGTTGATATGATTCTTTAGGGTCTTAATGAAAAGTCTATAATATACACTGTTTGGAAACACCCCTGGCAAAGTGTGGTTTTGGACGATATCAGCATAAATCCTTATCATTTTCAAGTAAGTTGACATTATCATTGAAGAGCAGCAATAATAATTTTCATTTTGATTACATAATAATGGCAATATATACATGCCAAAGTCAGACATGCCCCTTTGCCAGCTGTGATGCCTGGTTACTGCTTTAAACTTGACCCAGGTTTTTAAAAGATTTTTGGGACAGCACACCTTAATAGCTTCAACAATTGATTGCCAATTAACTTTAAAATACAATGAATTTAGGCCCAGATTATGCAGAGCTGTAATAGCTGCTAATGGTGGATATTTTGATGAATAGCAAATTTAATTGTTTTCTATGTATAAACTGTTTATGTAAAAAAATATGTTTTCGTAGTTGTGCTGTCCCTTATCAGTGCACAATTATCACAAATTAAAAAGGATTCATGCCAATATTGTCCAAAACCCCACTTTTCTAGGGCGTTTCCAAACTTTTGGAGGGCAGTGTACTTTGGTTAAAAATTCTCAATGGTTGTGTAAAACACCCTTTTTACCTTGTCAAAAGGAGCTCTGCAAAAATCATCCCATTCTGAGGGATTGTTCCTTTAAATACAAATGAGCTCTGCTCGCCCCGCCCCTCTCTTCTCTCTGCTGCTGTAGGAGATTGTTTACTTTAGCCGCATTTAACATGTTTAGCCTCGAAACTTGGTAATTAGCACGTTATAGGGAAAGGTGATTGTAAAGATTCATAAAAAAAAACCTTATACTCACTTCTGCTGTAAGTGAAGCTGGATCACGAATGATTTGCGCGAACATAGACGGATATATGTAGATCAAGAGGCGCATTCCCTTCACAAACAAACATAATCCACTGCATCTTCAGCGGCTCAGATGTCGGGAGTAAACACAACACCTCAATCGCTCAATCGGAGATATTCTTGTCTAACTTACATCCCTGCTCCGAAACAATGGTGGTCGGACTGTTTCAGCTGATCTGAGGTAAGACGCTCGTGTCAATCAACTATCGTGGGAGCGGCCTCTGTTGGTGTGACGCAACAACGACAGGCATCTAAGAATTGGTTCGATTTGAAAAAGTGGGATAGTATTTATACAGATTAATTAAAAACCACTACATGGATTTTTAACATTATAGGGTAGATTTGTACATACACTGCCAACACACATTAGTGTTCAAACAACATGTAAAAGTAAACTTTGTATCCGATGACCCCTTTAAAGAGAAAATACATTTATTTCTGATGCTAATTATAAATTAGTGGTGTAGAATGTGAAAAATAAAACTTAATATATTTGACATAAATTGATAGTTTAGTCATAATTTTGAATAATGTGCAGCAGTATAACACTTCTGACTTTATAAAGGTTTCCTTAAAGGAACAATAGCAGAAACCAAATGAAATGTAGGTCAAATCATGTGACTGGCATGAAGGCCTTGCATGTAATGTGATCCTATAATCAGTTTTGTCTGTGTCTCCAAGGTTTTTTTTTTTTTTTTCATCATTTTGTTACTACTAACATGAATGAACAATAAACAATACATTACACTTTTATTAATGTTTATGTTAGTTAATAAAATACAGTCATTCATTCATTGTTTATGTTAGTTCACAGTGCATTGACTAATGTGAACAAACTCAGCGTGTCATTTTAATAATACATTAGGAAATAACATTAACTAAGATTAATAAATGCTGTAGACGTATTGCTCATTCTTAGTTTATGTTAACTAATGCAGTTAACGGAGATAAATAAGATTTGTAAAATCAAAAGATAAAACTTAAAACTTGGTTGTGTATGGAGAACTATTTTAATCTAATACAATATAATAATATGTAATCTGAACAGTTTAGATCTCAATGCTCAAAATGATGCTCACTAATAAAGTTTCTCTTAATTTAAAGTGTGTTGATTAACTATACTGCAATAGTCTTTAAGGGCAGACAAGGTGATGTTTGCTTGTTGTGTATGGATATGAAATGTTGATGTGAATGTCAATGATTAAAAACCATGCTCTACATTTCATCCTGTCAGATGTATACTTTACAATATATTTTGCAATTTATAAATGCATATTTCATCAAGTAACATAATGTTGACATAGCAATCTACTTAACCTACCAAAATCTTTGTACCTTAAAATGTATTGATAAAACATAATAATATGTGGTAAAACAGACAATAAATCACAGTTCATCATAAGCTGATTAAATCATGGCCAATAACCCAAGTAAACAACACAAAATAGAACACGAACACCCTTAACTGATAAAAGAAGAACTAAATAAACAGATAAAAGAAAAACTATTTAAATGAAAAACATAATTTTCACATTACCTGTAAAGGCACATGTATGTTTGTGCTGAGCATTATGTATATTTAAATTGTAATCATTTTTACTTTTCACTTCCAAAAAAAACATTAATATGACAATTATTTTTTTAGTAAATGACATACTGTAGTGATGTTAAACTGGTTAAACAGGTAAACACTATATTTACAAATTAAAAAATAATAATAATAATAATAAACCTGACCCTGGACTACAAAACCAGTCATGAGCAGAACAGGTATATTTGTAGCAATAGGAAACTAAATGATCAATTTTATTTTTATGCCAAAAATCATTAGGATATTAAGTAAAGTTCATGTTGCATTAAGATAATTTGTACATTTCCTACCATAAATATATCAAAACTTATTTTTTTATTAGATGCACTGCTAAGAACTTAATTTGGACAACTTTAAAGGTGATTTTCTCAATATTTTGATTTTTTTGCACTCTCAGATTCCAGATTTTGAAATAGTTGTATCTCGGCCAAATATTATCCTATCCTAACAAATACATCAATTGAAAGCTTATTTATTCAGCTTTCGGATAATTTATAAATCTCAATTTTCAAAAATGACCCTTATGGCTGGTTTTGTGGTCCGCGGTCACAAATAGCCTACATACAGATAGACAAAAAATACTTAGTAGCCTAACGTAAACATCTAGTAACGTGAAGAAATTAAGTGCAGAACAAATCTTGCTGCTTTTTTGTTATCAGTTGGGCTTGTTGTTTTAAAGTTTTGTTTACTTTACATAATAGATATATAACATTTGTTTAGACAAACAAATTTACGGCAAAGCAGTTTACTGTGGCTGGGTCGCTCAGAATCAAAATATTGATTGTGCTGTTTAGCGGGAGAGCGGCCGCGGGTGACGTCACAGCCCGGGGTTTCTCTCTCTGTGCTCGAGCGCGTCATGGCGGAGGCCGGCTGGTGTAGGATTTACAGCTGAAATATGCCTGCTATCCCATCTGTTTTCCCGGCACATGGAATACAAAAAACTGCTTAGCGTCTAAACCCAAGGCACTGTTGACCGTGGAGGGGAAAACTCGGAAACTCACCTCTCAGAATAAAGTATAAGACTGTTTTTGTGGAGTTCTCGAACGACAGCGGCTATCGGCAGAAAAAGCCCGAAAGCAGCGCACGGGCAGACAGGTAACTGATAAAAACACCTTTAATATGACTGCACTCATGTGTACAACGGGATTGACCTAGCTGAGAAACCGATCCTGGTTGAGTATTCATTGGTAAATGTCTGTATACTCTTCGCAAAGCTGTATTTGGGAGTTTTAAGGGCTAATGAAAACAAACTGAGCGGCTGATCTACAGAAACGCAGTGCGGGAATCAACAACATCATGACGATCAGACAATACTAAACTAAAACACTCGAAATTCAGTCGGAACCTCCGATAATAAGACAAAACCCACGAGTTCATTAGTATAACTGTTTGTTTCAAGTGCTTAAGACGAGCCAGCTACAGTCAAAGCAGAATGTCCCGTAAAAATCAAACTCAAATTGAGTGAGGCTGCTTGCTCATTTAGCTTAGCACGCGAGATAACTGGCTAAACAAATAAATAATGTGTTAGAATGGGAAGATTTTCTCGAAATATGGTTGAAAGATGACTATATTATTAATCTAATCTAGATTATGTTTTAGTGGACTCCAGTAGCGTGACTCTGTTAGCGACCGGTAGCCAAACAGCTAACACACGCTTCTCTCCTAGCTGTAGCATGCTAAGCTAAGTTAGCTTGTCCTGCTACAACAGAAAGACACTGATGAAAGATTTGAAATGTAGCGCCAATCCAGTACTGCTAATGGGTCAAACGATCAAAACATAGTCTCAAAATGTAGTTTGATGATGTGAAACATCATTTTAAGACCGGGTAAACGTCATGACAACAGGTTTTTGTAAACACTCCTGGATGTAGTGGTGACCCGACCGCATTGCTCGTCTGCAACGCGAGCATGGCGCTGCTTCAGGTCGACTTACATCTTAGGAAAGTCCGCGGCTTTTTAGGCCTGAGCCCTAGAGGCCTCTGCGGTCAACATCTCACTGATTACTTTCATTCATTAAGTGCTAAATATTTTCTTTTCACGAAAGAGTTCTGTACGATTTATCTGTAGATTTTAGGTGGAGACAAAACATGTGGCATAAGATTTTGCCTTTATCTTTAAATGGTGTGGTGTTTTGAAGAGGGGAAGTAGAGCAGTAATCCTCTCTAAGAAGCATTTGCTGTTATAGTTTACTCCAGCAACATTAGGACTACAATATTGAAGAATAAACGAATAACATACAGTATATATGCAAACAAGTGATTTTCTAAACTGCACACGTGCATTCCTGCTACTGTGGTTGCAATGATAAACAAAATGCAGAGATGTTTTAATTTAAATAGTCATAGTGTAGCGTTTCTGAAAATCAGCTGTTTAATTGTGCAAAACAGCAATGTTTTGTGTTCATCTCCGTTTCTCAGATTTCTTTACACTGTAGTCTCTTAGAAATGACTCAGTAATGTTTACTGTCATACATAAGATAAGTCACTTTGATGAAAGCATTCCTTTTGTCTGAGCTTCAGTTCTAATCACAACTTAACTACTTATTCTTTTTAGGTGAGCTGCTCTGAAGTGGTGCGCAGAGACTGCGAGGATCTCATCAGGGACTAATCTTTAATATTTGCTTGCGATGGATGGACGCAGTGAAGATGAAAGTGTCAGCAACAGCAGTGGAGAGTCCAGGTAGTCAGAATGCACGTCATTTGGATGTTAAACGATATTAAAGTAATGGTTTGCCTTAAAATTTAAATAAAGATATTCTTCTGTGAAAGAGATCAGTTTAGGTAGAATATCTAAGCTTCATTTTCCATATTGTAAAACTGAATGTTTATTCATACTGTCCAGCTTCATAAATTACTTCCAGTGAAACAGTTTCGTACATTATAATCAGAACCATTTACTTTTAATGTACCCCTTGGATCTTGGTGTTGACAGGGTGTTTGACAGCAGACTTTTTACATCAGAGCATTCTAACCTCCTACTTTCTCAAGCTGTTTGTTCATACATAATATCACATACTTTTTGGGATGAGAGGAGTTGATTTGTATGCCAGACTAATGGTTACTTTAGTTATCAGTAACACAGTGTAATTCATATGTTCCTCCACTCTTTCTGAGTTTCTCCATTTTGTTTGTCAGACATCCATGATATCACTTTTTATTTATTTATTTAAATCTGCTGTCTGTGTTTTGCCTAATCCAGGTCATAGTGCTAAACATGTACGACATCTGGAAAGTGATGTAGACTTAAATTATCACTGAATAATGAAGTATAAATAACATTCTGCTTTGCTCGTCGTCTTATGTGCAAAGCGTGTGAGAGAAGGAAGAAATGTGAAAGACGTGAGATTTAGATAACTGCTGTTTTATTACAACGTTTATTTCTATTTAATAATTTTGAACTTACATTAACATTTTCATAAATAAATAGCAAAATGTAAATGTTAAAAATTGAAAAGTGTCATGGGAAACAATATTTAACTGATTAGTTGACTAGAATTTCCACTGCTAGCTCGCAGCAGCAGTACTGTTTAGTTGACTAGTTTTGCACATCCCTAGTCCTAATTAATCAGTAATCTACATAAAAGCCTAATCTGTCTTAATTTGTTGGGCAAGCATGCATTGTCATTAAAAATACTGTTAATGGTAGTTACTGTTTTTGCACATTCTTGGTGTGTAATCATGTTTGAATGTACAGCACACAAACATAAGTTTGGAACTTTATAGATGACAGAACTTCTTTAGGTGTATTGTGAATCCTAGTAATGTTGTTTTGATAATTGTCTTTTTATAGTTTTAAAACGGCATTTAAACATGCAAATGATTTTCTGGAGGACTCGACTCATCCGTTTGATCCCTGTATGTGTTTGTGTGTGTCTCAGTAATTCAGATGATGAGTCTGGGTCAGGATCGGGTTCTGGCTCGGGGTCGAGTTCAAGCAGTAGCAGTTCTAGCAGTAGCCAATCAGGGAGCAGTGACTCAGGAAGCGGCTCAGATTCTGGAAGCCAGTCGGACTCGGACTCTGAGAAATCCAAGGGAAAGAATGATCAAGACAACAAAATCGACGGAGCAGCGGTAAGCTTCATAAAAGCTTTTGTGTAAAATTGTCAAATGCATGGGGCAGTGCTAATTTTATGCTTTTAAGTCCCCATGAAATCAAAATTGACCATATTATTCCACATCCTGCCTGGTATTGTTCTCCAAACAGTGTGCAATTTGTTTGTCCAGTCTGTCAGTGCTCATACTTGTACTCATTCGGTGAAGTTAGATAAGATATAGCTACATTTCTGTCAAAGCATTTCTGTATTTGTTAGCTATTGCTTTGGCAGAGGCCTTTTATGTATTATGAGAAGTGTACAGATGTTTTTGGTTCATTATGAAGCTGTAGCGGGACAGATTAGACCATAGCAGGCGGCAGAGTATAACTAATTACTAGGAAACCCTAAGTAGGCACTTCACAGGATTTTGGAACAGTACATTTGTGTGCTTGTGTGTTTGAAAATGTCCCTGTGTTATAACTCCTTGTTGTAGTTTTGGAAGTCCAATCCCAGTATCCTGACAGTGCAAAGGTCAGCCATGCTCAGGAAACAACAGCTTCAGCAGCAGCAGCTCCAGCAGCAGAGTTCCTCAAACACTGGTTCAGACGAGGTACTGCTTGTTCTTAGTGCAGCACAGTCACTATGTGAAAATGAATTCCATAACAATGATCACAGATTTGCGAGGTTGTCCAAATCCCTCTGTTTATATAGTTTTTGTTATGCTCTTACCTGCAGGACTCTTCCAGTAGTGATGAGTCAGATGATGACTCAAAGAGCAGGAGTAAAGGGTGAGTGATTGTTTGTTTGGTTTGGAAACCATCTGCATTGGTACATCACATGAGTTTACGCTCCCGCTCTGCATTTGGTTAACATTTACTCTGGTGTTCTGTGTGTAGGTCTGGTTCAGACTCTGACTCGGGCTCTGGTTCAGGAAGTGGCTCGTCTGACTCTTCAGCTGAGGAGGAAGAGAACAGTGACGAGTCAGTGTCAGACTATGAGCCCAGTCACAAAGTCAAGAGCAGAAAACCTTCAAACAAGTACGGTTTTCATCTTAATCTTGGTTTACTTGTGCAAGATTATGCAAAAAAAAAAAA
Organism: Labeo calbasu; assembly: GCA_019740295.1. Taxonomy (NCBI): domain Eukaryota; kingdom Metazoa; phylum Chordata; class Actinopteri; order Cypriniformes; family Cyprinidae; genus Labeo; species Labeo calbasu. The sequence continues at coordinate 34,164 of JAHKKF010517723.1, read as the reverse complement.
ATACAAGCCCTCCATTCTTTAGTGTTTTTTCAAAGTCAACATTAAATCAAAATTCACACTTTCTGTTAATACTTTAATAAAAATAATAATAAAAACATTTAGCTGATTCTCACAAGATTTGGCACAGAGCCTTGTTTGGACACACTGCACATAAAATTCATAATGATTGGCCATTCAGTTAAGGTACCTACTGTCAGGGTTGCCAGGTTTTCACAACAAAACCTGCCTAATTGCTGCTCAAAACTACCCCAAAACCAGCCCAATTGTATTTTACCCCGCGTTTGGTCGGGTAAAATTCACATTTTTTGGTGGGGTTCCACTGTTAAAATTCACATTCAGGGGGATAAATATCACACGTTTGGGGTTGCTTCAAGCTGTGGCAACAGTGTTAAAGTAGCCCAGTTCTGTGGGAAAACAGTAGACTTGGCAACACTTTTTTGGGTTCCTCTCAAACCATTGTGAAAAATTGTATTATATTTCTACAGTTATAAAGGTTTTTAGTTTTATTTAACGTAAAAAAAAATTACCCATTATTCAGTTCTTTAAATAATCAGGGTTTTTTTTCTTAGTATTCCTTGTACTTCACCTCTAAATGAAGTTTTCAGAATGATTTTGATTTGTTACATTTTTCAAAGGTCAATAAGTCAATAAGGATTTGGCTGTGACCCATTATGAGTTTTTGTGCACATTTTGTCAATGCAAAAGGGCACCTTAACTAAAGAAAATCATCAAAGCTGTGCCACTACTACCAAAAACGCTGCCTTAAAAAATATCCACAGCTTCCACTGGATCTGTGTTTCCAAATATGGTTGTTTTGGTCATTGTTTTTTCACATTTGCATTGGCCCTAGTGATTGGTACTTTATTGGTTATTTTATTTAGTTTTCTGCTACTAAACGAGTCTCTGCTCATTTCTCAGGGCCAATGCCAGGAATGGGAGGAATAACAAAGCTCCCAAAAAGAAGCCCCCCCGTTCCTCCTCAGATGACGAGGACGATTATAAAAAAGCTCTAGCGGGACCTCGGCGGCAGGCCACAGTCAATGTGAGCTACAAAGAAGATGAGGAACTGAAGACTGATTCAGATGACCTGGTGGAGGTGTGTGGAGAGGACGTCCCACCACCAGAGGAGGACGAGTTTGAGACACTGGAGAGAGTTATGGAAATGAGGATGGGCAGGAAAGGAGGTGAGAATAAAGATTGAAAAACTGTACAAAACTTGACAGCTCTTCAGTCTGTGTGACATGAATAAATGCACGCAGTGCAAGCTTTCAGTGGCCAAGACTGCTTGAAGTTATTGCACTTTAGTCTGTGCCAAAGACGTGCCGAAAGAGTCAGCTTGGGAGAAAAGTGTAGAAGACATATATGTTAAGGTGTTTTCTTGTCATTTAACAGCAACGGGGGCCGTAACCACAGTGTATGCAGTAGAGGCAGATGGAGACCCAAATGCCAACTTTGACCCCAACAGACAGCCAGGAGAGGTGCAATACTTGATCAAATGGAAGAACTGGTCCCACATTCACAACACATGGGAGACAGAGGAGACACTCAAACAGCAGAATGTGAAGGGCATGAAGAAGCTGGACAACTTCAAGAAAAAAGAGCAGGAGAAGAAGAAATGGTATGAATCTTAAAAGATACTTAATTTCCTGTAGTTAACGTGGCTTTAGATGCTAAGTTTGTTTTTACTCTGCCGCCCGTAGGCTCAAAGCTGCCTCACCTGAGGATGTGGAATACTTCAACTGTCAGCAGGAGCTCATGGATGACTTGCATTCACAATATCAGCTTGTGGAAAGAATCATTGGTAAGAAGATGCTGCCTCACATTTTCTTTTTGTTCAGTTGTTGGGAGTGTTTATTTATCTGCACTGTTGGCTTAATCTTGCAGGACATTCAAATCAGAAGTCTGCCGCAGGTTATCCAGATTACCTTTGTAAATGGCAAGGGCTGCCATACTCTGAGTGCAGTTGGGAAGACGGTGGTCTTATTGCCAGGAAGTTTCAAAAGTGCATTGATGAATACATGAGTCGGAATCAGTGCAAAACCATTCCCTACAGAGACTGCAAGGTAACATCTGTTAACGCTGTGAATGGTCAACTGAGCAAGTAAGGAAAACCAGCCACTGTCCAACCAATTAAATGTTTGATTTCCTGCAGGTTTTAAAACAGAGGCCACGGTTTATGCCCATGAAGAAGCAGCCTCACTACATTGGTGCAGATGGGTTAGAGCTGCGGGACTATCAGTTGGAGGGTCTGAACTGGATGGCCCATTCTTGGTGCAAGTATGTCAGTTTGGTTTATTTCTAATAGACCTCTCAGTTTGACTGATAGACACGGTTTCTGCAGGTCTTAAAATCTTAAGTCTTTAATCATAAATTAAGACCTTGAAAAGGTCTTAAATCAGAGCAACAAATCTTAAATTCATATGATCGTGGCATTAATAAATTTTAAAGTGAAACGAAAGCGTAATTTCTGTGCTACATGGTTTAGGTCCTTCAATATTCATTAAATAATACACGGTAGATGGCGGTATGTGCTTCTTCATCTGTCAGTCACCCGAAGAAGAACTTGTCGTTTTGATTTTTTTTTTTTTTTCTAGTAATAAAATTAATTTTGTTCAGTTAGACAACAGACAATACAATTAAAATGCGGCTGCTCAATGCAGTGTGCCGAACGACAGTTGCATCACAAATCAGATTTCATTTATCATGTAAAGAGAGTGAGTAGAGCTGACTGACAAGGAGGAAGTAAGAAAGACAACACTATGGCAGAAGAGTTTCAAAACGAAATGCAAAATGCGGTTGTTTTAAAAAAATTTTGGATTTTGAAAAGGTTGAGTTCTGCCATTTGTTTAAGGTGATGGAAGTTTCATAAATATATTTGATGCCACAGTTTTTGCAGATTTTTATATTTTATATTACACATAAAATATAAAACTTTTATATTACATCTAAAATATAAAACTACTACAATACTAAGGTGTATGCTGCGTTTCCAAGCTTTCTTATTCCTTTTGCCAATTATTTGGTTACATAGTGTTTACTGATTTTCAGTTTTGTATACCTGTTTAAACTTTGTGTAAGTTACTATTTTATATGAGGCGTATAACATGGTGTATTATTATTGTTCTTTTTGTTTATGAAAGTTTGTTACGTTAACGTTAATTCCGCCAATTTAAAAGTGAAAGTAAAATGCGCACGACGCTTTAACAAGCGACTTAAAACTAAGAAAAGAGGGAAAACTCAAACTAAAAACAAACAACTGCTTGACACCAATTTGCTGATAATTTGAAAGTGAAAGTGAAATGTGCACCACTGCTTTTACCGAAGGAAAGCGAGAAAAAGGGGGAAAACTGAAACGAACTAAAAACAAACAATTGCTAGACGCTGAATTGCTGCTAATTTGAAAGTGAAAGTAAAACTCAAATTATATATAGGGAACATATTGCGGTATTGTTTTCCCTTCAATTATTACATTATTTATTTTCCCTTAAATTTTCTTCGGTTGGTCTTAAAAAGGTCTTAAAGTCTTAAATTTACCCTCACAAAACCTGCAGAAAACGTGATAGGTCACTCATATAATTTCATCAGTTTCTTCGTCACTCATACCCTTCTGCTTTCCCAGAGGAAACAGTTGTATCCTGGCAGATGAGATGGGTCTGGGCAAAACCATCCAGACTATCAGCTTCCTCAATTACTTGTTCCATGAGCACCAACTTTACGGGCCCTTCCTTCTGGTGGTGCCTCTGTCTACCCTCACATCCTGGCAGAGGGAGATCCAGCTCTGGGCTCCTCAGATGAATGTTGTGGTGTACCTGGGAGACATCAACAGCAGGAACATGGTATGATTTTAAACAATGCAGGAGTGAGCAAATCCTAGATTTCTTGCGCACAAGAAGTGTAACCCCAATCCGTTTGTTGCTTAGATCCGGACACATGAATGGATGCATCCGCAAACCAAACGACTGAAGTTCAACGTTCTGCTTACGACGTATGAAATTCTGCTGAAGGATAAGGTACAGCTTGAGCCAAAAGCTGATTTTGATGTCTATGGTACAGTAATATCTATGTGAAAGAAAGAGATCTCATTGTTCTATTTGGTCTTGCAGTCATTTTTAGGAAATGTAAGCTGGGCGTTCATTGGTGTAGACGAGGCCCATCGGCTGAAGAACGACGACTCGCTCCTCTACAAGACTATGATCGAGTTCAAGTCCAACCACAGGCTCCTGATCACTGGCACACCCCTCCAGAACTCACTCAAAGAGCTCTGGTCTCTACTACATTTTATTATGCCTGAAAAGTAGGTGTTCTCATATTGGTTCAATTCAATATGTAGCCGCAGCGCTACAACATGCAAGTCAGCGTTTCATGTGGTATTTTGGTAGCTTTTGTGACGCTTTGCGGTTTGTTTCACACCGTCAAGGCTGAGTACCCTAGAGAGAAGAATTAACCATGTTCCTGTGTTCGTTTATTACAATGTAATAGTCAGATGTCACTGAATAAATGGCTGATGTGAGTTGGCTTGTTGATAGATTTCACTCTTGGGAGATGTTTGAAGAGGAACATGGCAAAGGCAGAGATTCTGGCTATACCAGCCTTCATAAGGAGCTGGAGCCCTTCCTGCTGCGCAGAGTGAAGAAGGACGTGGAGAAGTCTCTGCCTGCCAAAGTGGAGCAGATCCTCAGGGTGGAGATGAGTGCTGTTCAGAAACAATACTACAAGTAAGAGAACCCGCAGCATTTAGAGTAAAGTCATGAGAGACTGTACAAACATAAGCTTTTAGAAGATGCCATGGAATCAAAGTGGATCCCATTTGACTTTATTCATGTAATTGGTCTTGTCATTAAAGAAAATTCCACCTTTGCTAAGTAATTTGCACTTATGTCCAATTTTACAATGAAATCTTAAAATTTTACAATTTTTTTTTTTTTTTTAGGTGGATATTGACGAGAAACTATAAAGCCCTGAGTAAAGGCACTAAAGGAAGCAAGTCAGGCTTCCTCAACATCATGATGGAGTTGAAGAAATGCTGTAACCACTGCTACCTCATTAAATCGCCTGAGGACCACGAGTTCTACAACAGACAAGAAGGCCTACAGGTGTGTTTTCACCTCCAGATGGAAAGCATTAATTAATTAAAATTGTAATTGCTACAGATATATGCAAGTATATGCAATATAAAAAGTTTTCATATTTTCTAGGGTTGTCAAACGATTAATCGCGTTTAAAATAATAGGTTGTGTTTACATAATGTGTGTGTACTGTGGATATTTATTATACATATATAAATACACATAATTAAGAAAAATGTGTGTGTGTGTGTATATCTATAAATACACAAAGTATGCATGTGTGTATTTATAGAAATAATAAATACACATAGGAAACACATAAACGCTATTATTATTATTATTATTTTTTATTTTTTTAATTATTTTGGATGCGATTATTCATTTGACAGCCCTAATATTTTCACAATGGCACATCAAATTATAATTATTATGGTTTGGATTAAATATTAACATGGAAAATATGTGATTTATTGCTTTGTCTTACACCTTGTAGAGCGCAATATCTTACTTTTTTTTTTTTTTTTTTTTTTTTTTTTAACAACATTAGTTGTCTAAAGTGACAGTTTGTGCTTCCATGAG